>VUQI01040202.1:8753-24432 GCA_015106735.1 Paratilapia polleni | reverse complement strand
GCCATGACAAGGTCTTGATCTGGTGGTCCTTCATCCACACCTTGATCGACCTAGCTGTGTGGCATGGAGCATTGTCCTGCTGGAAAAACCAATCCTCAGAGTTGGGGAACATTTTCAGAGCAGAAGGCAGCAAGTTTTCTTCCAGGATAACCTTGTACGTGGCTTGATTCATGCGAAGAGCCAGACTGAAGTTTGTAAAAGACCATAAGGATTGGACCATAGCGAACTGGAGTAAAGTCATCTTCTCTGATGAGTCTAATTTCCAGCTTTGTCCAACACCTGGTCGTCTAATGGTTAGACGGAGACCTGGAGAGGCCTACAAGCCACAATGTCTCGCACCCACTGTGAAATTTGGTGGACGATCGGTGATGATCTGGGGATGCTTCAGTAAGGCTGGAGTCGGGCAGTTTCGTCTTTGCAAAGGACGCATGAATCAAGCCACGTACAAGGTTATCCTGGAAGAAAACTTGATAAAAATAAACAAAAATGTTCATTTTACTCAAACATATACCTATAAATAGCAAAATCAGAGAAACTGATAATTTTGGAGTGGTCTCTTAATTTTTTCCGGAGCTGTATGTATGCATGACATGTCCAGCTCAAGTTGCCTCCTTAGACTAGCTCATGGGCTTTTCATTAAGTTTCACTGCAGTACTTTAATTTGTAATGAGTATGAGTATAGCATAGCTGTGTTGCTAGTGTTTTCCTACTACAAGCATATATAATATTTTCTCCTCATCTGAATTGACACTGACTCTCAGCAGAATAAGATGTGTGCTATGATCCCAGAGTTAACATGCTGCCTCACTGAGCCAATCTGCAAGTGTGTTTAATTACAGAGAAGTCCTGAAATGTTTTTTTTTTTGTTTGTTTGTTTAATTGTGCTCCATTGGTGACCTGCAGGATTTGCAGTATATTAAATTAACTTACTGCATTTTTAGTTTATGAGCCTTTCAGGGTACCAAATTACACAGAGATAAATTATAAACATGGTTATCATCCATCTTTTTAGATGTTAAGTACTTGATGTTGGTGGTGCTTAAAGCTCATTTAGCTTACAACCAAGGCTTTTCTGCTTCATTAGATGAAATCGGATCTCTAGTACTGTATGTGGATTACTGTGGGTCATTTTTGTCACTTTTATTGATCAACAAACCTATCAACACCCCGTAGTTAAATTGTGGTCATTATGGGCCATGAAAACCTTATCTATTTTACCTTTAATTAAGCATGCCATTGAACTACCATCTGTTTCATTCGTGACTGATTCATCTGCTGTTTCCCACCAGGCTGACCACAGCCAAAGATCTTCATAGTGTGATTGATTATCATAAATTATCCAGTGAGATGCAGAAAACTTTTCACAGCCTTATAGGATGTCCTAGTCTGACATAATTGCTTTGCTATCTGTGGAGCTGCTATAAAACTTATGACAAATTCTGGAAATAGAAACAGTAAAAAGGATATACTGCATTGTCTTCACAAACCCAATATGCCTCATCTATAAACCTGTCAGATTCAATGGCTTTTTCTAGTTGTTTCGCACAAAAATCTTCCCAATTTATGTGCAGTAGCTTGATTCATGCAGTGAGAGAAAAGGCAATGAAATGCCACATTTGCCAGTGGGAGAATACAGTTAATAATAATAATCAAGACTCCAAGAGACATCCCTGCTCTGCCTCGGTACAGTGTTGCCATAAGTTTCCAAAATGACATTCCCATTCACAGTAAGTGGCCCCTTGCTGTTTTCAGTATGCCTGCCACAGTGGTGCTGTGCAGTATCATTTCTACATTATGTACTGATGACAAAATCACTTGCACAATTAAAATACTGAGTAATGGCTTTCAGATGACAGACGCAGCACAGCAACGGTGTTTTGTTACAGCTAATAACTCAGTGTTTACATTCTTTGCTAAGCACCAAAATGCATTGTATGCATCCCTGAGCTTTAACAAATGTACTTGATGAATTTTCTTTCTCACAAAACATATTAATTTACTTTGTTTACTTTCAAGCTATTTCTTGGTGGGGAGCAGAGGCATCCTGAAGTCTCACTGCATTGCTGTACCTGCCCATAGCTTTATACTGTGAGCAAGAATTTGAATTTCTGTAGTCTGTTCAGTTTTACGTTTCAAAAAAGTATGAGATGACTTGAAACTGGTAAACCTTTTTAACTATCCCTGCTGACTTTCCATGAGAGACAGGGTACACCCCAGAAAGGTCATTTAGTTTAAGATGAAATAAAATAAAAAGGAACCCATTATGGTGATTTCTAGCTCCATATTTTGTTCTTGGACTCTACTAGAGTAGCTTTGTACAAGTTATCATACTATAATGATTTTAGTGTATGTATGTACAGTGCCTTGCAAAAGTATCCATACCCCTTGAACTTTTCCACATTTTGTCACGTTACAGCCACAAACTTAAATGTATTTTATTGGGATTTTATGTGATAGATCAACACAAAGTAGCGCATAATTGTGAAGTGGAAGGAAAATGATACATGGTTTAGTGTGCGCATGCTACGTTTGTTTACTTTGTGCACATTGTACGTTCGTTACGCTACATATTTTAAAGGTCAGCGGAAATTTTTATTCCTCCCGGTCCAGCTGAGTGACTGCTGATTATCGATCAAATCATCGAAATGCGCCACTATCAAAATGCTTTAAGTCTAGAAAATAGCGCAGCAGAGCAGACGACAACAATGTGGGGATAAGAAGATGAAGTTTCTTCACAGTTATTGTTTACTGACCTAACACCAAAGCAAAGACCTGCGCACACTGGGCAGCCCTCCAGTTCATCCACTGTTTGAAACAAGCTGTTTTAACACCTCAACCTTTAAGACACCCCTCCTTTCAAGCCAACTGTCTTCTGATTGGCCGCCCCTCAGAAATAGAAACTTTGAAAAGCAGCTGGGTAACAATTGCCACTCTCCCTGACATCATACAGAACCAAGAGTGGAAAATAATCTGTCTGAAACAGAGCGTTTAGAGCAGTCTGAAGCTTTTGGCTCACAGGAGCTTTGGTCATGCTCAATATGAGCATCTACCATTGCAATGTTTATCACATGTAATAAGGAAAAGAGTAATAGCACCACTTTAATTCTGTGGAATTATATCAAAACCAGACTCTGGAGGAGTTTCAGTACCAAATCTGGGTATCAGCTGGTTAGAAATGCTAGATTTCTATGAGTCAGTCCTAGTTAGTAATAGTCAGTAGTAGCATCAGCAGGATATATCCTGAAACTTCTTTTTGGTGAAGGCACTCTTTGCATCTCTGCTGCTGTGTCTGTGTACACAGAAACATTTCAGTATCTGTATTAATATTTGTGAATCTGGCTGAGCCTTTAATTGGCATTGAATCAAAATCAATCAACCAGGACATTGTTTGGTCAAAGGGGTTCTCATTTCTAACATTAACTAACCCCTACAGCAACTTACCCCTTATAAAGAAACACCAAATGTCAAATCTAAGAACTGCTTTTTAACTGGGAGCTGAAAATGCAATATGAGGAAAAAACAAATTCACTCCCTGCATCCGAATTGCTCTCAGACTCAGACAAAATGAGCAATTATTTGACTGCTATGAAGTGAATCACTAGATAGTATTTCATCATCTGGGGAATTAATATGGTAATACCACATTAGCAGAGTTTGGGTACTGAATACTGAAATAAAAAGGTTTTGTCTTTTGAAATGGTTTTCATACCAAACAGCAAAATTTCTTTATTTATATCCAAATAGTGAAATATATTATACATAATAGATAATATAATAAAAAAATTGAAAAATAAATATGTATTTGTGCTAGCACCATCCTATCTCCTAAAGTTCAGAATATATATTTGGACAATGACACTGACAGCTAGTTATTGCAGTTATTATTAATGGTGTAACGATTCTCCAAATCACAGCTTCATTCATTCATACAATTTTGGGCCACGGTTTCAGTTCATTACCAAAGCTACTTGTCAACCCCTATTATTATTATCACCATTATTATCATTATCATCATTAGCATTATCATCATTATTATCATTATAATACACTGCCCCACACACTTCCCGGACCACCGTACCGTACCTGGCTTCAGGACTTTTCGGGCACAGGGCCATTAATCGGAGCGGTAAGAAGAAATGTGGATGGATTGCACTAGTTGTGATTTTAAAAAAATGGTGTAATCCCCAACATGGGAATGCAAAGGAACGTTTCTGTGGCCTGCTAGCTGTTGGAATGCAACCTTGTTACTCGCCAAGGAAATTAATCATTGCTGTTGATGGTTGAATCCAGTTTGAATTAACACACTATTTGTATTCCTCCGTCAGCTGATGCAGAGGTCATCCAAATGACTGTGGCTGTGTTGAATGGCTACTGATAATTAATGGATCCAGACTGTCCTCTGCACCACTTACTGGACATGCAGCTGAACAGTTTCTTTAACATATGTTTCAGCTCTGCTGACACAAGGACAGATACAGAAAATCTTTACCAGCTCATACGCAATACTGGCATTTATTTCATTTTTAATCTCCTTATTGCATCGTACTAGGTTTTGATTTATTGATGTCTACACTTTTTTTTGTACCTTCTGTTTAATTGGCTGCTGTAACACAGTATTTCTTATCTTAATCGTTCTAGATTTACACACATCCTGCTTATAACAATGCAAAACATGCTTTAAATTAAAAAAAAAATAGTTTAGACACTCAGCTGAATTCTCTAATAGGGAAGTCAAAACCAGGTGTTTGCATTGCTATTGTAGTCTCCTTTTCAGAAAGGTTCATCCCTTCCTGACTTTGTAGTCTGCTTGGGGGAAACATGCTTGGATGTGGATGTGTTGGATGTGTAGACAAGTCTGCATGATCACAAAAAAAACTGAGGGTAGGCTATGCTATGCACTCTGAGGCTCGTTTACCCCTTTGATGATGACAATCCTTGGACTCTGGCGTACTTGCAAGTGGGAAAGTCTAATGTTTGAGACGTAATACTGCTTTAAATCTGTGGTGTAGCTATGGTGTTAAGGTGTAACCCTTAGTTGAAGCCTACACCGTAGCCTGACATGCACCTTTCCAGAAATGTAACTACACATTGTGGTCATGCAGACTTCAACAACTGAAAGCTCTGTTTGGTCGTAATACCGTATATTGATCAGCACAAAGTTAATACCTCTGTGAAACAAAGTGTAACAGGCTATCATCATATTTAGCTTGCTCATTATGCTAATGCAATAGCAAATACTGTAGATATATGCCATTTTTCTTTTTTTCATAGCTCTAACAGTAGGTGTATAGACTCGCATTCAGTTCTGAAATCTTCTCTTTCCTGCATTTCAATAAAAGTAATTGTTACTTCCTCAAGATGGCAGAGCAATGCAGACAGACATACTAGGGCACAAGTATAAATGCAAACAACAATGGCAAGGATTCAGCACAGCACTCTAAATTACACTCAACACTACTGTAGCCTTTGTTGCCGTTTTAAAGTGGAAACAGTCCTATATGTTGTTTTAGGAATGCTTACAGGGTTAGGTGGAAGGACCAAGCAACCAAAATCATCATTTAGTTGAAGGACTTGTTGAAAATCATCCAGCAAGGTAACCAGTGGATAAGAACCACTGTCTTCATGCTTGTGCATTAAACCATCAGAACCCTCTTTCTGTGCCGAACCTGCAAAAAGCTTTCAAACCAGAAAATAGATTTAAGCCTTCAGGAACTTGTGTCAGCTCTCTAGAACTTGTTATAGAGGTTCACTTTAAACCAAATGATGGAGAAGTAGCAGCAAATATCAGCTATTAGAGTCCCCCGATGCTTTCTTACTCATTCCTTTTTTTTTTCATTTTCATGCAGTAATTCAAAGAGCAAGTTTACCATGACTCAGAGCAATGTGTGTGTGCAGCCTGAGACATAACAAACCATATATGTAGGAGTAAGAGCTCCAATTATTGAAACAGCTCTGGGGAGCTCTTTCCAAACTCCAAGACCTAATGTAGCTGTAAGTGCAATTCAACCAGCTACCGGTTTACGCAAATTATAGGACTGTGTGGAAGATTATGAACAGTGCTTTCTGCTCTTTCCACCTGGAGTGGGCAGGATTTGGTCTGAGAACCTACAAAGCACAGATTTCTATTGTGCATTATTACATACCTGAACCTTTTTTTTTTCCCTTTAGAAGTTAACAAACACCAATGTCAAATCAGCTAATTAAAGAAGAAATATAATCTCTAAACTACCAGAGCACCTTGCTGGAAGTGATTTACAATAGGTCCCACTCTGCTCTTTAACAGTCCCCATCATCGTTTATCAAATCAGCACTCCAATCTAGCAAAATGTCTCATCTTCTGCTTGCAGTTTATTCACCCACCATGCCCCTCATATTCAACTCCCTCTGGTGTGCCTCCATTTCTCTCTTACAAGCAGCATTTTTTCTCAACATGAAAACAGCCTTTCACTGAGGGAGAGGAATGAGTGTGACTCGGGAGAAGGCTTTGAAATGAGGTTTTAAAAATGAGGCGGAGGGTGGGCAGAGGCTTGTCGTTTCCCAGTGGTATCAGTAAAATGAAACAGATCTTCTTATTAGTATGTCTACACAATGCTTCTACAGCAGTGACCCATGTGACTCAAAGCAGGCTGGGAGGACACAGCTCTGCTGGGCGAGAAGGAAATTGACAGTCTCATTACAGCAAAACATTCAGGCTGTGCTTAACAGGAAGTGACAGGTCTATTTACCCTCAGTGTCACAGGAAAAGGCCTCGAATCTGTGGATGTGCACACCTTCACACTGCAATATAAAAAAGTATATGTACATGCCTTTCCCTCATGCAGGAGCTGTTGCAAGGTTTAACAGTGTAATAGGATTACTTAATTTGTCAAAAGCATATGTCAATTGCCATGAAATGCTGGATAAATTCACTCTTTATTCAGCATTGATTCTCTCCAAGCCTACTCCCCAGACGAATTGCTGTGGCAGTGTGCTGTTCGTGAAATCTGCTATGCCTCACAGGGTTTTTTAACACATGACCGTTACTGGGGATTTTTCTCTTAGTTAATGTTCAGGGAATAGATGTACGATCAGTTTGTAACAGGCAGCAAGATGAGAACAGATATACTGAGGGAGACCCTTCCTGTAGATCATTATGTGGTGCAAGCCAAGAATATACAGTGTGTGTGTGTGTGTGTGTGTGTGTGTGTATATATTACATACAAATCTGATCTTCACAGCATATGTTTTAGGAAGGGTATCATGGTACAAAGAAAGATTTCTGGTGGCCTTTTAAAAAACAATATTTTGATGCGTAACAGAATGGAAAAGGTTTGGATATGCCAGGAGCAGTCGACCAAGATGTGAAATAGTCTGAGAGGTCACAAAGCAACCCTGAGTAACAGCTAAGCGCCTAAAGGCATCTGTAACACTGGCTACCGATCATATTCATGAGTCCACCATCAGGAGAACACTGGTAAACATTGGTGTGCATTATATTGTTGCAAGGATGAAGCTTCTCCTCTCCAAAAAGAACAGTTACCCCTCTGCAGTTTGCTGAGCACCACCTGGACAGGCCAGAAGGTTATGGAAAAAATGTTTTTGTCCACAGACAATACAAAAATAGACCTTTTTGGAAGCATTATGTTTGGAGAAAGGAAAAGACTGCATTAAAGCATAAAAAAACCCACCTGTGAAATATGGTGGTAGTGTCATGGCTTAGGCCTATTCTGCTACATCAAGGCCAGGATTAATGTAGCAATAACTTCCGAATTTTAGCAGGGGGTCGTGAAGACAATGACTAAGCACACAGATTGCTCTACACAAAAACATGGTTAATCGAAAATTAAGTAAATGTTTGAGTTACCAAGTCAAAGCCAATAAAAGTGCTGTTAGAAATGGTGTGGTACCTTTTCTATATGGTTGCACGTTGCAATATTAGGAAAATTAGGAATATTTCTTCTTACCTTTCCCTCTCCTAGCTTGTATGACAACAATGAGTGTCACTTTGGCGTTAAAAACATGAAAGGCCTTTGGCATTGCAGCATGGCAGGCCCTGTGCAAGAGGACTCGCTGACTTTGTAGATATAGATTCTAAGCCAACAAAAACACAATTATTCATATTTACAGCCAGCTGTACACTAATGAAATTTCTTCAACCCCCTTATATTATGCACACTGGCACTTTAACATAACAAGGAAATATTGTTAATCAGCTGTTTAATAAGTCTAAAAAATGTGCTGAATGTATAAGTAAAATGTTTCTTTGCAATGCATTTGTTTTCAGCCAAAAAATCTGATCAATTCAAATAATTTCTACATCACAAGCGGTCCCCTAGTAATACCAATCCTGTGCAAATAGGGCTTAACACAAAAAAATACATAGGACATTTTCATTTAACCTAAAGTCTTTCCCTAAACTTCAGGGCATTTATTCAGGATGCGAATCCTGGATGTCACAGTTTTGCACTTTGTATGCATTTCATCTACCCAAATCAACACACTGACTCTGCTACATTTGATAAGTGTAGTGCTTCAGTCATGATCATGATGTGAACCCCAAGAGGAAGGAGGTGGCTGTTTTTCATTCGGCACTAGCATTGCAATACATAAAGAAGAGCATTCAAAGAGAAACTGTAACCAACTTATTAGTCATAGCTTCAAGTTACTGGAGAACACATTACAAAAATGGGGTTACACAACTTTACTATCATGTTTAAGCACTGAAATGTAAATGCAGCCATGCACTAATGTAGAGACCATAATATATATTTCCACAACAAAGGAGAATGAAGTCCCATATGCCCAAAAAGGCAGCTCCTAACCAGCTGAAAGCCCCTCTCCAGTTAATCAACTTTGTATTTCATGGAGGAGGACCGGCTCCAAGGACCTCATACCCATAAATAATTCATTATTTAACAGAAAGTCTTCTTGTTTCTGTGCTTTGGTACCAGCTTAATGGCTACTAGTGGTATAAGACTCAACACTAACAAGTGAAGCTATGGCTGAAAGAACATTTTAATTCTCCCAGCAAACCCAGGGGCTCAAAGTGTTTGGCTGAGTGAGAGCACACCTCTCTCCTGAGAGAACGTAGTAATAATGGGCAACTAAAGCAATATCTACAAATGTCTCTCAGCCAGATGAACATTTCAATTGAATTGAATTGAATTTTATTTATATAGCACCAAATCACAACAACAGTCGCCTCAAGGCGCTTTATATTTTAGGGTAAAGACCCTACAGTATTAGACAGAAAACCCCAACAATCAGATGACCCCCTATGAGCAAGTACTTGGCAACAGTGGGAAGGAAAAACTCCCTTTTAACAGGAAGAAACCTCCGGCAGAACCAGGCTCAGGGAGGGGCAGTCATCTGCCGTGACCGGTTGGGGGTGAGGGGAAACAGAAGAGAGCAGAGGGAGACAGGACAAAAGACAACAATATTTCAACATCAAGGGTCCACTGAGGGGTCTCCATTAACCGAACTAATCATACAGATTTCCTTTCTGAACTCTTCGTACTGCTGAAGACTTGTTTATTTTGCTTCAGTCCAGACGGCTTTGATGGGTTAAGAGGCTTTCACACGTGACGCAGCATGCTCTCGCCTCTGGGCTCATGTGCACTGTTCAAGAGAGCCCCGCAGACATTCAGTAGGACTCTACCTGTTTTGCTCATTACCTTAGTTATGAAGCTTTAAAAGATCTGTAAAGCTATTGTATACACACATTGCCTGCAATAAGCTACCTGACTATTAAAACACACACACACAAATAGAAATCCATTCCCAAGAAAGGGCTTTCATTCTGAGGTCTTGATACAAACTGAGAGTTGTGTTGTTAATTTAGTTCATTTACACTATATATATAAACTTTTTTTTTCTATTTTGCCTGCTGTCTGCATTCCTTTCTGCTTGCTGCATGGGCATTCATCACAGTGCAGAACGGTCAAAGTTAAAAATTTGTGTTGTGCTGCCTGGGAGCTAGGAATAAACAGTGGTTCAGTACAAGCTATTGGTTATGACGGGTTTCAGAGGACAGTGCACAGTTGTCGCATCCTGTGTGAATGCCCCTTTAGAGTTAGGGCCTGAACCTGTGACTAAGAGTGATGGACCACATTATACACTCACAGATCACTTTGTTAGGTACACCTGTTAGGAACACTGCTTGTCAACACAAATATCTAATCAGCCAATCACATGGCAACAACTCAATGCATTTATGCATGTAGACATTGTCAAGAACACCTGCTGAAGTTCACACTGAGCATCAGAATGGGAATGAAAGGTGATTTAAGTGACTCTGAATGGGGTATTGTTGTTGGTGCCAGACAGGCTCGTCTGAGTATTTCAGAAACTGCTGATCTACTGTGATTTACCTACACAACCATCTCTAGGGTTTACAGAGAATGGTCCAAAAAAGATATAATATCCATTGAGCGGCAATTATCTTGTTGATGCCAGAGGTCAGAGGAGAATAGCCAGACTGCATCGAGTTTATATGAAGTCAACAGTAACTCAAATAACCACTCATTACAACCAAGGGATGCATAAGAGCATCTCTGAACATACAGCACATCAAACCTTGAAGCAGATGAGCTAACGCTCTAAGAGTGAACTCCCGTAAGTGTGAACGGGTACTATGAAGAACAAAAAAAATGCAGCTTGTCGGCAAGGCTAGTGCCAGCCAGGAATAGTTCACCCAACACAGCTGCCAGTGCAACTCCTGAAGCCAAGTCCATATGAACATTTACAGAAAGATCTGATTTGTTGAGTAAGGACATTTTAGGACAGTCCTTGCAAATATCAGCAAGTGATTAATGATAACAAGAAATCATTACTGAAGGGTAAGAGTTTCAAAGGTTTATACAGCTAAGTGGCATCTGTAAACTGATCTGTTTGAGTTGTAATTCAGTAGTAGTAAACAATAATTCAGTTAGTTTGGGAAGTTGGAATAACTGAGGGCTGCATGAATGACAGGAGGGTAGGAATGAAAAAATAGCTCAGAGCAGCTCTTAAAAAAAACCCCAAAAAACAAAAAACTTGACAATGAACATCAAGTAGTTAATTTCTGGCCAACCCTAATTAACACTCATATCAACTCAAGCATTTAAAAGCAGCTATAGACAGTTTGTGTGAATCTCTTTTCCCTTATTAACAAACCACTCGACAAACAACAAAGGTATAATTTAAATGGGGAGTGCCAAATTGGAATAACTGTACCTGTTTCAAATAACCCCCTACAGCAAAGGTTCAGCTTAAATGTTGCCCTTTTTGATCGATTATATGAGATGACAGCGTTAATTTTCTGTGTATCGCAGTTGTACCAAAGCACATAAAAGACTTGCAGAATAGTAGAAGATGTACCAAGTTTGTGTGACATTTGATTGAAAGGTTGTTCTTCCAAATTCCGAATCCTTTCCTACCACTTCAAACATTTTTATGACGTAAACCCACTCAACACTCTGGCTTGCCTCGAGGTGTGGTTGGCTCATAAAATTGGTCATGTGTCAGGAATTACAATGCGTCTCCTCTTCTTTAGCCCTGTAGGTCTCCACTGCTGCATGTCTGTCCGCTCTCTTTTGTTGCCAGTCCTTCTCCACCCAGCAGCCCTGATGGATATTGATCACTACTTTCCTTAAGCTCTGTCTGTCAGTCTAGCCATCTGAAGCACTGCACCACCCCAACCCTATTAAATATTAATACCAGCTAGCAAAGGCCAATCTCATGGATCAATGCTTCTTGGTGAGTGAAGTGCTAAAAACTTTGAAGAGAGGAAATCTGAATTTTGGCATTCTTCAAACCCAAGTAAGCCTTTTATTAAAGTCTTAAAGGTGTTATTTCTTTGCAGCCAGTAATTGTTACAAAGCTGCATACTAAATTATCCCTTCATGTGCTTAGTTGTGGTTGTGGCTGTTCAAAGAGAGGAGTTGAAGTGAAGTGTTTAATCACCCCAGTCACTGAAAAATAGCAGGAAAGGCTCAGCCGTGAAACAAACAATACATTTATCTCAGGAGAAAGAGCAGATTTTCACCTTTAGCTACACAAAGGCTTCTTATGATTGTTTTACAACCTTTTTCCTAAAATAGGAAGCTTCAAAAAGAATGAAAGCATGAGCGATTTGTCTCAATTTGCTGTACGGATGGGGGCAACAAATTAGCAGATTCACTACAAAGTAACAGGAGTTTGCCTGAAGGCATTCAGGAAAAACGATAAGGAAAGGATTACACAGGAGGTAAATGAAGGAAATTGTTGACTCCTCTCTGACAGTATGATTTGCACGGCAAAGAGCGAGTGATAGAGCTGTGAAGCACAGAAAAAAGTAATAAGCTGATTGAAAGAGAAAAACAGAGATATATATATAAAAAAAAGACTGGCTTCATGTAATAAAGAGTCATGCCATAATGGATCAGGAAGCTTTTCCATTGATGGATGGCTTGATGTCTATATCTTAATGGACTCTGTTGATAGGGGAGCCAGGGAGGCAGATCTATAAAATCTATACTAATCTGGTTTTGGTAAACACCTTTATCTTTTTTTTTCCAGAACATGGGGGAATGCCGTGTGAGGAAAATAGCTCCTGTCTATCTATCCTGACAGATTTATCCGGATCCCAGTCTTTTATTTATCATGCTCCTCAATCATTTTTGTCCTTGAGCTGCCGTCTCTAAGGCTCTTTCTATACTTTTTATTCTGGAACTATCATACAACACCGTTGCGAGTTTTTTGTTATTTGTCCATATAATGCTTGTGCTTTTTCTCTAGTCACATTGTCATATGCTCCACCATTTTCTTATAAGATCGACATCATCTTACCAGCAGCACCTCAAACAATACAGTCCAATGAACTGGTTTCATGAACAGAAATCGTAACTCCATCTCTGACATCGGCTTCTGTCTGATGTAGTTTCACATGAGATATATCATAACATCCACCAACTGCACTCCATTTAAGTGGGACACACCAGCACATCAAAATGAACCACAGCCACACATAACATGTCAGAAATTTTAAAAAATGTTGGAAGCTAATTTGAATTGTTAGGTACCACTATATGTGGTTTGTAGTATAAAAAAAAATGGTGCAACTACAATGAGCTATAGCATACAGACTGTGTTTCAGACAACATCTCTGAATATTTAATTTAGCAATAAAGGTTTGAGGTTTGGCTTAAAATATGTCAGTTTAAGCAGGTCATCAGCTGATATTGTTCATCTTACAGCACATCAGCTGCTCACCAATCACACTGCCACATGGCTGATCATGTTACCATTACTGCTGATGCATATTACAGTCATCACTATCACCACAATGTGGTCTAAGTAATGACTTTCTCGTTGCTGAGCAAGCCATTACAGGAGTAGGTCTGTTTTCGAGCTATGTTTTGCACATGTATTGATGGATATCCTTAACAGTACTTTATGGAGTAACTACTGGCCTGTATCAAGACTACAGTTTTAAGTTAAGTTATTGAAAAAGTTGTTTACAAATAACATACCAACTTTTTAATGCTGAGCAACTGCTTTAATACCTTTAATAACTGCACTGACACTGCACTCATAAATGTACTAAATGATGTTCACCCGAAAAGCAACTCAGGCATTGTCTCTGTTTTGCTTCTTTTAGATCACTATGAACAAAAATGATACATTACTGTGCAAAAGTCTTGACCCACCCCTCATTTCTTTGTATTTTGCTTCCAAGGAGCAAAATACCACTGAATAATAATAAAAAATAAAAGTGGTCTTGAGCAACAGTTGAGTAATAGTTCTCGAGGAATAGTTCTCCAGCTTTCTGAAGGTCTTTCAGAGTTTTTCTTTGGACACTGGCTGCTTTTATTCACTCTTTTTCAGTCCAGTCCTTGTACCTGAACATTTTCAGAGGAGTGTTTTGTTTGTTAAGTCACCTAACACTGACCTATAAATCATTCAAGCATAAAAAAGGCACTTAACTCAAGGGATGAACCAGTGTTGTGTCTACACATAACAGACAACTTAGCAAAGAACCAATTTTAAAGGCACTTTGTTACTAGCAGCCTGTCGCAAAAACACATAATTTGTGCCAATTTTTTTAGTCGAATCTATGAAAAATGCCAAAGATAACACAGTTTGACAAGGATAAAATGGTATTTCTGTATCAACAAGTTGATTCATAAAGAGCTATTAGCCAAAAGCTTGTCATATCTCAGCATGGTGTGCAGTGTGTCCTTAAAATTGAGGAAACTGGACAGGTAGAGGACAGAAGAATAAGTGTCAGGCCTGAAAACCACCCATAGCAGATGATCAGTATCTGAAAGTCATGTCCTTAGGAAATAGGAAAAATCCAGCAAGGACCTGAGAGATGCATCTACCTCGTCAGAAATGGTATCAGTGCAAGGGAAACAGGGAGAAAAGGCTGAGGTATGCCAAATTACACAAGAACTGGACTGAAAATCAGTGACAACAGGTCTTATGGAGTGATGAATCCAAAGTTGAAATTTTTTATTCAAATCATCGTCAATACGTACGGAGGTGGTCAGGAGAGAGGTACAACAGGTAAAACACAGTGTAGACTGTCATGGTTTGGGGCTACATTTCCAGTGATGCTGGGGATTGTGATGGATTTATGAACACAGAATAGTACCATCAGATTTTGATGCACCATGCAGTACCATCTGGAAAGCATCTGATTGGCAACGGCTTCATTTTTTTAGCATGACAATTATCTCAATCATGGATTGGCCTCTCCAGAGCTCGAACCTCAACATCATCTTGACAGAGAACAGAACAAAAGAGCTCAGGATGTGTTGAAGAATAAAGTTGGTCATACCAAATATTGACTTTCAAGCTTGTAAGAATTGTGCACACTGTCTTTGCCTCATATACTGTATTTCCATTTATGTTCATACATGTTTCAATAAATCGCTGCACCTATTTCCCATTTTCCTAGAAAAATATAAAGAAATGAGGGGTGATTCAAGACTTTTGCACAGTACTGTATATTAATTAAAGAGAAAGTTCTTTGTCTATGATGAAACTGTGCCCCTGCACAGATGGCTATGACCTGTGGGGTTCCACAGGGGTCTATTTAGGGCCTCTTTTGTTTAATCTTTATATGCTTTCTGGTGATTATGGACCTGCTGAATCTCAGTGTCACTGCAAATCAATGACTGCTGCAAAATCCTGCTAAGTAGAGGATGAGGCGGAGATAATTATCTTTGGAGCACAGCAAGAAAGACAAAAGTCACCGTTACCTTCACTCAAGTCTCTCATAAGTAAGCATCAAGCCAGAAATCTTAGTATTGCATTTAGAGTTTAATTTATTTAGCATTAACTTCAGTAGCTATATCTAATCAGTAACTTCTTCATCTTATTATCTTTTAAGAAGTACTGTCAGTGTCAGAGGAATATTGTCCAAGCAAGACCTCGTAAGTCTCACCCATGTCTATTTTCAGTAGACTGGATTATTATAATGATCCGTTTATAAGGCTTAAAAAAAAGTGCCATATCGGGCTGTGAGGCAGGCAGGAGGAGGACTCAAACGCAAGACTCGGAAAACAGAGGATAAATTCAAAAAGCAGCTTTAATGCTGTACTCTTGCAAAAATACAAAAACATTAAACAGCAGGGCAGGAGCAAGGAATACCAAAACTAGGATTTGTCAGGAAACACTGAACAGGGAGACACACAGCCATGAGGGGTACAACGCAACAAGGAACAGAGACAAACTG
>VUQI01040199.1:0-18691 GCA_015106735.1 Paratilapia polleni | reverse complement strand
GCCGAGCCCAACTCCTGAAAAACAACCCCACACCATAATCCCCCCTCCACCAAACTTTACACTTGGCACAATGCAGTCAGACAAGTACCGTTCTCCTGGCAACCGCCAAACTCAGACTCGTCCATCGGATCGCCAGACAGAGAAGTGTGATTCGTCACTCCAGAGAACACGTCTCCACTGCTCTAGAGTCCAGTGGCGGTGTGCTTTACACCACTGCATCCGACGCTTTGCATTGCGCTTGGTGATGTAAGGCTTGGATGCAGCTGCTCGGCCATGGAAACCCATTCCATGAAGCTCTCTACACACTGTTCTTGAGCTAATCTGAAGGCCACATGAAGTTTGGAGGTTTGTAGCTATTGACTCTGCAGAAAGTTGGCGAAAGTTGGCGACACTGTGTCGGCACTATGTGCCTCAGCATCCGCTGATCCCGCTCTGTGATTTTACGTGGCCTACCACTTCGTGGCTGAGTTGCTGTCGTTCCCAATCGCTTCCACTTTGTTATAATACCACTAACAGTTGACTGTGGAATATTTAGTAGCGAGGAAATTTCACGACTGGACTTATTGCACAGGTGGCATCTTATCATGGTACCATGGATTTCAATGAAAGCTGCCAATTCCATAGGCACTAAAGCACCCCCATACCATCAGAGATGCAGGCTTTTGAACTGGGTGTTGATAACAAGTCAGATGACATCCATGTTTTCCAAAAAGAATTTCAAATTTTGATTCATCTTACAACAGAACAGTTTTCCACTTGGCCTCAGTCCATTTTAAATGAGCTTTGGTCCAGAGAAGACAGCAGTGTTTCTGGGTCATGTTCACATTTGGCTTCATCTTTGCCTGGCAGAGCTTTAACCTGCATTTGTGGATGGCACAGTGACCTGTGTTCACAGACAGTGATTTCTGGAAGTGTTTCTGAGCCCATGCAGTGATTTCCATAACAGAATCGTGTCTTTTTTTAATGCAGTGCTGCCTGAGGGCCTGAAGATCACGGGCATCCAGCCTTGTCTCTTGCGCACAGAGATTTCTCCAGATTCTGTGAATCTTTTAATGATATTATGTGCTGTAGATGATAAGATGTTCAAAGTCTTCACAATTTTTATGTTGAGGAACATTACTTGAAATTGTTCCACAATTTGTAGACACAGTTTTTTGCAGACTGGTGAGCCTCTGCCCATCTTTACTTCTGAGAAACTCTGCCTCTCTAAGATGCTCTTTTTATACCCAAGCATGTTACTGACCTGCTGCCAGTTAACCGGATTAACTGCAAAATGTTCCTCCAGCTGTTTCTTTTTAGTATCACTTACTTTTCCAGCCTTTTGTCTCGTTTTATAGCTGGTTTAAAGTAAAACTATTGTGTGAAAGAGAGCAGAGAGAGGTTCAACAGAGAGACAGATGAAAGAAAGTGATGAACACACAGATGAAACACACACCTGTCATCACTCCATCACCGTCTCTGACCTCTGACCTCCCCTCTTCTCTTTCCCAGCTTGTTTTGGGTGTACACACACCCTGCCCTCAATCCTGCGTGATATGACGGTGTGTGTGTCTGCGCATGCATGTGTGTGTGTGTGTGTGTGAGAAAGTTGTGAAGAGGAAACAGGAACAGGAAGGATAAAGACGAAGGCATGAATCAAGTCTCTTCACATCTCTTCTCTCTCATAATGAATATTTCAGACACACACACACACACACATACACTCTCTCACTCTCTTCATGGGAACAGCAACAAGTTCCTTCATGGTGGAAAAATAATGGAAACACATCAGGTTTCTCCCTCACAGCTGATGTGTTTCTATCAGAAAGAGCAGCAGTTATTTTGCAGCACTAAATTCTAAATGTTTATATTAATATGTATAAAACATCAATAAATTTAACTTTAGAAAGGGTTACTTAAAACTTTAGTTTCATATTTTAGGGTTAAAGCTGCTAGAATGAATAATATTGAGTGAGATTGTGTAATCTGGGTTTATAGTGTAGATCTGTGGTGATGTGGAAACTGTTCATCCATCCTCCTTCCACCTCCAGCTTCAAATACAGGATAGACTACTTCCTGCATTGACCTTAAATGTTGACACTGGGTGTAAATCAGGAAATTACTGCATGCACAAACCCATGTGCAGCTACACGATGAACGTCCTGGGACACTGGAGGGCATTTAAAGATATGTTTCCCGGAAGAGGGAAGTGGATTTTATTCCCAGGAATTCCCAGGCACCCGAGTTCCCAAGTACCAGGAACTCAGCTGTTGCCATTCAATACAGGCAAAAACTTTGAACATTTCCTGCAGGACGTTTAAAAGTGGAACCAAGAAATCAAGAAGTTTCCCCTCTTTTCCTTCAAAGAAAAGTGCAGAATCTATGAATAAGCAAACCTTCTTCATTAAAAACAAGCTGATAAAAGATACACATTTGAGTGGCAGGAAACGCTCTACATTTTATCTTCTAAGGAGGAAAGCTGCCTTTGCTGTTTGATTCTGAGGAGCTGGCATCAAAACTGATGACTGAAATCTTTAAAACATGTTCTGCTGCTCTGTGATCAGATAGGACCTAATGATGGATCAGAGTGAACAAAGAGTGTGTTATGTTTAAGTTAATTTCGTATGAAAACCGCAGGAGTCTTAAGTGTTTTTATGTTCTCACAGGATCTGTTTGTCCTTATTTCCTGAACCACATCCCACGTTTTCTCTGTTAATCCTCACACCCACACACACACACACACACACACACAGTCAGGCTAGTCAGCACACTTGCATGTTCATATTGAAAGGATAAATGTGGTTTAGTTAACCTTCTGCACTTTGGTCGGCTCATTTTGAAAGTTTAGTCCATAATTTCTACGAGCGATGTTTTTTAAGGTATAAGCTACAATAAATTAGCTAAGTTAGTTCATTTTTTCTCATCAGCCTACCAAACTAAAATATCCAAACTAAAATAAAAGCAAAACTTTTTCAGGCCTTTTATAAATTAATGTGATTTTAAGACTTTTTTTAAGAGATAAGCAGACCAAGAAGAAGTCCATTTTTACTTTAAGACATGAAAGTCAGTGAATAAAATGTTAATAATTTCTCCAGCGTGAAAATTATGTTTGATGAAAGCTGAAAGTTTCTTTAAGCAGAAAAAATATCAAACACCGTTGTGAATCTGGCTCTTGAGAGGACTGCCCCAGGAGAAGAAGACTGTTCAGATCAAACATGGATCAGAGTTTTCAAACTGATGGCAGGTACAGACAACAGGTTCAGTGGTTTTAGGATCTCATCTCTGCTTTTTGCAGATGGCATGGTCCCTGTGGTTTCATCAACTGACGACCTCCTGTTTGCAGGGGCGGTTTGCAGCCATGTATGAAGTGGCCGGGATGCAAATTAGCACCTCCAAGTGCAAGGCCATGGTTCTCAGTCAGAAAAGGGCAGAAGGGCCTCTGAAAGGTGTGTGGGCTCAACCTTAGAGATAGGGTGAGAAGCTCGGTCAGTTCGAAGACCACTGACAGGTCTAAACAGGTCTTTTAGCCATGCTACAGGGTGCAGTCCCACATCCAGAGTCCTGATTTAACCTCTTCCATCAGGTCTCTGGCAAAACACTTAGGGGTAGGTTAGGGATAGGTAGCATTTTAACCACATGCCAGACAAGAATAGAAGATGTTACCTTTCAAGTCAGCTCTCTTACAAGTCGGTATGACAAAAAGGTAATAAAATAAGAGGTCTGCATATGGGCTGTGGGTAGTCACTGAAAAAATGAGATTGTGGGTATAAGTCGCAGAAATGAGCTTCCTCTGAAGGGTGTCTGGACTCAGCCTTAAAGATAGGGTGAGGAGATCAGTCACACAGGAGGACCTCAGAGCAGAGCCACTACTCATCCACATCGAAAGGAGCAAGTTCAGGTGGTTCGGGCATCTGACCAGGATGCCTCCAGGATCTCTCTCTCGGTGTCCCCCCTGGATGAGCTAGACAAGGTGGCCGTGGAGCGGGAGGTCTGGGCTTCTTTGCTTAGACTGCTGCCCCTGGGTAAGAGGAAAAAAATGGATGGATGGCTGGAGCTGCCAACAGGAAAAAGAGGAATGCAACCATTAGGTAAAGCCCATTAGCTAAAGATTTTTTTCAGAACTTATTTCACTCAGTTTTCTCCGAGCCTTCTCCTTTTTTTGTTTTGTCTCTACAGAAAAGTTAAATCATCTCCATTTCTGATTGTCGGTGGTGTCAGGAGAAGCCAGAGCCTGTGGAAGAATCTCATGAAACTTCATGACATGGCATCAAGTACATTTTTTGCAGAAGATGAAATATTTTCACTTGGCGCATATTCATATTCATCTCTTTTTGCACTGTAATTGTGGCATGCAAGAACATCGCTCTGCGTTCGACACCAGAAGAGTCTTGATTTACAAAAGGAAAAAAAAAAATTGAAGAAACCAACCTCCTAAAAATCCCTCCACAAAAGAGCAACAGCCTTAAAGGAACTGCTAACTCCTCTTAACTCAATCATGGTTAGAAAGACAGTGGTCAGAAATGACGTCCATGTGGTGAGGACAAACTGACATCGAAGAGTGTGAAGGCTCATCTTAGTTTGGCCAAATTGATGATCTCAAAAGCTTTTAGAAGGACTGAAGGGGAACTGTTTTAGAGGGCAGGGGTGCATCACACCTCCCTCCTGCATGGAAGTGACCGTTTAAAGTTGTCATAAATTAGGCAAACATGTATTTTACTCTCAAGCAGAAAAACCTGAGGGATGAAAACCCTAAATGTTGCTGAATGAAAGTGGAAATTTAGGGGGACATTTTATTTTGTGTGTACTCAGGCTGCTTTTATCTGAAATTCTGAAACTGTTCATTAGAGATAAAAAGTGAAGGAATCAGAAAGGCTCCACAGCATTACAGATAAAACTCTCACAGCAGGAGTGCACCATGATGGAAGAGCTTAACCCCCCCAGAATCTGCTGCTGTGACCCAGGAAGGTCAGAGGTCATCCTGGGAGGAAGTGAGAGAGCTAACAGACAGGCAGACAGACAGTGAGCAGTAACGTGTGTGTTTGTGCGTCAGAGGTCAGGAAGGTGATGAGAAAAGGAACGTCAGGTTTTCTTCTCTTACCCAACGAGTATTACAAATTTCATTTTTCCACTCCATATTTTTATTCTTCGACACCACTAGAGGAGCTCTGCATGATTCACAATTCGAAATAATCCTTGTTTGTCTTATGTTGGAACTCTGTGCAGCCTCACGCAGCCACAGCTGCACGTCTGTGACGACCACGTCAACGACAGCTCCTCTCTGTTGCATCACAGAGAGCCAACTGTTTGAAAGTGAGTGTTCAGAGCAGTCTGAAGCCTGAGCTTTTACAGGCATTACTGAACTCTGAACTCATTATTAAGAGCGGTTAAGAGACATAAAATTATAAAAGTGCAAAAACGGTGAAGTAAAAGCTCATTGAGTGTTTTCTTTCTGAAATGTAGAAATTCATGAAGGAAAGTTTGGTTTAAAGTCAGACTTTATGGTGATAACTTGAACATATTTTGACAAATTCACACAGAAAAAATATGTTTAGTGTGACTTTTACAATTCCACCCAAATAATCAGAAAGTAAAATCTATAAATAAGCTCGTTAAGTTTTACTTTACGCAGCTAATGCAAGTATTTGATCACTTTTTTTGATAAAAAATGAGATTATCTTCACCGACATTCTTCAAAACGAGAACAAGTGGGTCTAATAATCTTCTCTTTTATTAGTGCTTTATTAGCACAAAATTTAAGAACATTGTCTTTTATTTAATTTCTAGGTGTTATATTTAAATCCTAGAGTCTGTGATGTATTGTTTCATCACATTTCTATGAAACTTTATTCTGCTGTAAGCAGGGGTGTTTCCAGGATTTTTTAAATGGGGTGGCACAGGGGGGACCAAGAACACAGCAGGGGGGCCCCACATGAAATCAGAATATTTATTCATAAATATTTAATCAGTGTAGAAACTGGTGTACAAAACACACTTTTCAGGCTCGTGTGCAGCCCTGCGTCGTATTGCAGATTTATTATGTGAAAAGTGGAGCTGCACAAGAATTTAAATATAATCTTGTGAACTGTTTAGCAAAGTGGAAAAAAGTATTTAGACTTTTTACTTCATATTTTAGGAGGGGCAGGTGCCACCCCATGCCCCCCCTTCTAGAAACGCCCCTGGCTGTAAGACCACCATAGTCATGCTGTATTCATGTTGAGGCTTTTATTGTGAAGGTTAAGATCAGAAATCTATTTCAGGTTTCTGTCCAGTGACAAAACCAGCCTGCGGTCCCATTTAAATGAGTTTTTCCTTATTTACTTTGAATAAATGCTGCAGCGGCCTTACAGACTACGTAATGTTGCATGCACACTTCCTCCTTCTTGAACTTTAACCCTTTTGCTATTTCTGTAAGTGGAGCAGATGATTTAACTCCAGTTAATAATTTATTTCCTGAAACACTTACACAAAGGTGTGTTTTTTTCTTTTGGGCTGCACTCCCATTTCAAAATTTGGACTGCAAGATGGCAACCAGCAAATACAAACTTTATTTCAATTTAAACATCTGTTAAACATCTGTTATGTAGAACACAAGCAGAGAAAAACAAAGCACCTAAACAGAAAAATGAGCAGTCAGAGGGATTCTGCAGGTGGGGGTTGTAGCGGTGCAGCGTGAGGAAACAGTTTGTGTGTTTGCTGATATTGTTGATCTGTTAGAAATGTTGCATTTGAAATTACCTACTTAATAGCAGTAATATAGGACTGCCTTCTATATATTATTGTTCCTTCCATTTAGGTTCAAATCAGTTTGACGTTTGAAGGCGCTCAGTGACGGGAATAATGACTCCCCTCTGTCTTAAACCTAAAGTAACGAGCCTGTTCTGAAAATGTAAGGAGTAGAAAGTAGAGATTATCCAGGATATGCTCAGTAGTTAGCTGACCAGTGAGTGTGCAGTTTCACAGCGACATCCACCCCTCGCTCGTCACATCCAGAAACGCTCAGCTCGAGGCTTTATAAAGGGACTTCAAACCAGCGGGTGACGTCACGATGGCTACGTCCATCTTTTACTCTGTCTGTGAAGGCTGCTCGTGCTAGCACCGTTAACATTAGCCACACTCAACAAGCTAATCTGTGCCGCACATTTCAGCAACATTCACAACACGATCTCATTATCAAAGAATGTGATTAACTGTTTCATAGAGCTCTTAAATACACATGCAACATTTGCAAAACTGCTCAGTTTTAACTGTTTTCTGACTTTTATACGAGTCCGATTTTTTCCTCTCGTACAGGTAAATCAGTCATACTAATACTACCTACCATACTACCTAATACTAATCCTTTTGATGGCATACCGAATATGTAGAGTAGTAATCAAATGCACCTCCAAGTCTCTGATTCTGTTATGGCGACACGTGTTCTCATCCCGCTGTTTTGTCAGATGCTGCCGGCGTCTCTCCGTGACACAGGAAGTGTTCTTTGGTGTTGGCACCTTGAAGTGCAGGCCACGTAAACATTTGTCACCAAGCGATAATGGCTTCTGTTTAGATCCAAAAAAATACATGTCAGCAGTTTGGCGGGGTGGTGGTGTGATATTGAAAGGTTTGCTAGTCAGGAGAACGTGGTTCCCCTCCCACGCTGTCTCAGTGTTTTGCTTTTTTTCACTCATTTATGATGATAATTGTCTCTTTTACACACTCATTAGGTTTAGGCAGGAAGAACCACGTGGTTTATCCTGCCTTAGGAAATGGCCGTGGTCTGGTTTTAAAGTGATTCGTTGGTACTAACAGATCTGGCACACTGATGCCATAACCCCACGAGTCAGGGCAAACACAGCAAAGGACACGTTATGCCTACATGGGCCACACCAGCAGCTTTGAGGAAATACCCCAGGAATGAGAACAGTCTGGGTGACAGGACTTTCTAAAGTCAAGGGCCCACAGTGTGACCATGCACAGTTTTATACACTCACAACACGAAGCACACACTCATATACCTCCTCCTCCTCCTCCACATGGCCCTGGTTCATCTCAGCTAGACCTGGATGCTTTAAGTGGCATAAATCTCTTCTCTCACACTGTCAGGGCCACCCAGCCCTCTGCAGGTCAGTGCTCGGGAAGCAGAGGCCACAGTAAAAACACTGTTTATCCTTTGAGTCACGACGTGGTCGGATTCCTCCTGCTCCTCCTGTTTTACTCTTAAGCGTGACTCTCCGTTAAAGCTGCTACCTGTAGCTCTGATAGCTACTATTGTGCTTAGACTGGCTTGTGTTTGGGGTCTTTCAGCAACGCAAAACCCAAATTTGATCACAAAAATCTGAATTAATGAAAAATAAAAGCAGAATTTTTTTAGCCTTAGTGGAAGAAAAAGTGACATAATTTCACAGTAAAGTTGGCAGACATTAATATGAGCCAAAGAATTAAAAACATCACCTTTAAATCAGCAACACTCCTCCATCTCTCTCCTCCACACATTTCCCACACTCCTCCTCCCCCTCTTCTCTACATCCGTCTAGCAACCGACCTTTGACCCTGCCCATCGTGAGAACATCGTCAGGAGGATGAGCTGGCGTGACGACCGGGGAGGACATTACCACGGCGATGATGAGTCTAACAGACCACCCCAGCACCTGTTGGCACACACATCTGAATGAGGATGCTGCTTCCTGAACCTTTCATAATAAAATCCTACAGGAGATCATTTATCAAAACATGGACAGACAGGGACACGCAAAATAAAACACAAACTCCTCGTGACTCCTCTCAGTCTAATTAAAAACTTTAAAGTTCAGCTTTTGCAACAAGAAACATCCAGAGAGCAACTCAGGTAAACAAAACCACACAGCTGGTACAAATCTATAGATATCCATACTGTGTGCACACATCTGTGTACTGTGTAATTTATTGACTTTTTTATTCATTGGTTGAAATTTTAGTTTCATACATTTTTCCTGTAATAAACACACACTCCTAGTGTAGTTTTCTATATTATTAGTGACGTACTTCACAAAAACAAGAAAAAAATGTGTATTCACCAGTAAACATCTGGACGATGAATAACCCCATTGGATGATGATGGTCTTTTCTCGATGTGGAGTCTTGGTTGAAAAATACTTCCAAAATGACTCAACATACTTTGTGAACGCCGCGTGGACGTCCACGTTAGAGAAACTTTGTGTTCCAGAATTGTTTCATATCATCTTTTTATCGATTAGAACAAACTCTGAGGGCCATTTCTCGTTCTTCTGAGCTAACTGCACTGTGAACTGCTCGTATCACAGGTTTATAATGTGGGGGGCACAGAGATGGTTGTAACAGTTCATGTTAAGTTCACAATGCAGCAAATAGACAGAAATTACATGCAGATAACCATAATTGGCTTAAAAGTGTTGTTTACATTTCAAAAACAGGCTCTGGTAATATTTGGTTTGCTGGATATTTATTGATTTAAAATAAATCTTCTATTTTGTAACAAGTATGTTTCTGCAGCTAGCTGGCTAACCTTAGCCCACTCTGGAACGTTTCTGTCTAAATCCTGTGTGAAGCCACATCAGTGTAGGTTTTCGTCCTTATGTGGAGTTTGTGTTGGAGTCTGTTGTGCTGGGAGCTGGTCACATGGTGATGTCAGTTTGCATCAAACTCGAAGCTGAGTTTTGCCTCAGGTTACCTGTGGGAATACAGTCGTGTTGGAATATTCACCCCTAACAGCCAGTGGGACGAGAAGGAGTCAGCCAATAGCTGCAATCAAATTACAGAAACATATATTCACAACTTACCATGAAGTCTTACGACTTCCCTCCTTCTCATGGTTCTCGTGACGCAGCTTGAAGCAAATTTTTCGCAGCGTGGAAAGTGGAAATATTTTAACTTGCACAAACGCAGATTTGTTTTTATCATGTGTGCTGCTTTGTATGTAATCAGGCTACGTTAGCTAACGTTAGCTGGTGTTGCTCACCGTTGATGCTGGAAGGCACTGGGGAGCCAACATAAACGAGAGCTACTTGTTTTTGTTTAAATGTTTGATTTCTTCAGGAAAATATAATTCAATTCAATTCAATTCAATTCAATTTTATTTATATAGCGCCAAATCACAACAACAGTCGCCATGGTGAAGATGTATCATTTAAAAATTTAAAAATTTCTGTTGTTATTAAAGAAACGAGGTGACAGGAGGAGAATTTATTGGCATGGCACTGTGTGTGTTGACCAAGCATATCTGTGAACACAAGGAAACACACACTTGGAGATTAGATGAAACATGCAATATTTGATATTTTCATTTAAAAAATACATTTAAAGAACAGATCATTAAGAATGTGAAACTGCACGTGAAGAATGAGAAATGTTTCTGTAAAGGAAGTGTTTGGGAAAATCTCCCACCGTCTCTTTCTGTCTCAGACTGAAACTCGACTCCGTCACTCAGTCAGGAGATGACGAGAACAATTTACACCCTGCAGTCAATCACAGACTGTGGGAACTGTGGAGACACAGACACAGAGTGTGGCCCTTTAAGACTCACTATGCAAAGTCTCTGCTTCACCTGTACCAATAATTAACCTAATAAATCTGTAGGGGTTATTATGATTATAAATAATGCAGATTTTTAACTCCTGACAGAAGGTCTGCACAGTTAAATCTCAGCTTTTTTCTGGTCTGATAATATTAATGATAATTCATTTGCACACTTGTTCAGCCAAGTGTGCACTGCAGCAACACAGAAAACATACAGCATAATGTAAAGACATTATTTCCATTTCCACGGTTTATCTTTGTCATCAAAAAACGGTTTCAAAAATTATTACAAGCGTAAAATTAAACATTACTGTTTCATGTGGAACTCAATTTAAAATGAAAGGTTTATAAGAATAGGACAAACCAATAAATAAGGGAACAAATAAGATTTTCTCTTAACCAAAACAAATTTAAAATAAACCTTATTTATCTTATTTTGGTGCAGCTGCTCAGTTCATGCTCTGTCTGAAACAAGCCGTTCTGGCACATTTAAGGACACCTTTTTCTCACTGGCTGCCCCTCACAAACAGTTTGAACAGCAGGTGGGTGGAGTCAGTCCCCATAGACTCACATGTTAAAATGTCCAAATTTACAGCAAAAAGAAACATGTTTACAGCCTGTTTTGGTCTCTAGAGCTAATTTCTCACCAGTTTAAATCCTATTAAGGCTTAAAAAATGCCGTTATTAGCGACGTGGCCTCTTTGACTGACAGGTGGACACAGCTTTTGTTGCCTCAGCGGGGATTGTTCATACTGTAAGGCAGTCTTTTGTGCGTTGTTTATTGAAATCACACCACCTTTCAGACAAATTTACTCAGTTTGCTTATCTGGACATTCCTGCCTCTGCATGAGAACCACACTGTCAAACAACACAGGCACCATCATATGCTGGGGTTCATGTCTGCCGGCATTAAACTAAAAACTCATCCAGACATTCACCTTGTTCCATAATTGAAAAAACCACCTGAGCTACTTTTATTTTTTGACACAGAGGCTCAAAGAATCAGCTTTGGTTTGGAGAGCGACGGCGTGTGAATGACTGAAAGCCAGGCCTGTGGTGTGAAACAGCTGTTATTCCCACCACATTCCTCTCCAAACGATAAACAAACAAGCCACATCTATAAATCAGACCCACAGCACGCAGCTGCCTGATTGATCCGTCTGATCAGTGCTGCATTAACTCTGTGTCTGTGATCACCTGGCTTGAACATAAGAAAACCACACGACTGACTGACTGATTTTTAAATTGTTTTAATATCCAGTTAAACTGAAAACGAGTGAAAAGTACAAAAGTATACCTACAACCCTCTGGGACTAAACCACAGAGGGACAGTTATAATAACAGTGGTGGCTGATGGTTTCAGACTCCTTGTGACTTAGATTAAGGTGAGATTTTATGACTAATTAAATGCAGAGGTTTAATGTTAAAGGGCTGCACGCTGGATATTAGAGGAAGCTTCTGCCTGAATGAAAATCTTAATAAGAGATTAGCATGTTAGTGTTGTCTCTTGTCTTTTAAATTTAGCCTTTAACAGTACATTTCCAGGAATGTGAGCTCAGCAGAACGGCTGCCAAAGGAAGCTGCTCCTCCCGTTGCCCTCGGACTTCACCGATAACCTCCACAACCTCCAACCTGCCCTCCACTGAAAGTCATCACATTTGAACAAACCATCAGAAGATGAATTATGAGATATGGCAAAGCTGTCTGGGCGAGAATCCAAGGGAAGTTTGTGTGGACGTGATTTGATAACACACTAGGGAGGGTGCACCAGACAAACAGGAGAGGCAAAAACTGCAAAGAAAAGTCTAATAGCTGTGCTATAAATAGGCCATTTTATTCCAGAAAATATATATGATAAAAGACATCTTGAAGCTCATGCTTCAGAGCTGTGTACTTTACATAAACCCTATATAAAAGTCGGGTGGAGCCACCATGAAGTCACATCCTGTGTTCCAGTGGTGGATGTTCATATTAACCCTCTGATGTCCAAGTCATCAGAGGCGGTAACCCTGACTTTTTTTTTTAGAAAAAGTGAATATTTTTAAATGGGTTTCTATTAGAATGATTTTTTTTTGCTCCCTGATTGGAAAGTCTTGAGAGAATAATAAAAAAACAAAACAAAAATTACATATTCTGAGTGCCTAGGGTTACAGTTAGGGCTAGGGTTGGGGTCATCACCTCAGAGGGCTAAACATGGCCAGAGTTTCAAATAATGATGTCAGTGTAAGTTCAAGTAATCCCTGTGAGAGAAAAGCTCAGGCTGCTCTAAATACTCAGTTTCAGACAGTTTTCTCTCCTGTTGGATCTGTATGATGTCAGAGAGAGGGGATATCTGTATATGGTCTCAATACAGACTGTATTGTATAAAAATATAAAAAAAAATGGCCACTGTGACTTCACCCAAAGGTTTCTGCACTTCTGAAGCCTCAATTATAGGGTTTTGGTCACTGCCAAGTTGGGTTTTTTTTTTGGAGCCAGAAATGACTAAATTTGCATGTGAGGTTGGAGTGCTGAGTTATTAGCCAACACTAACAACCTGCATTAATAAACAGAACTGCTAACTAGTGCCAAGTACCATCCAAATAAAATACTATAAATTCACTCACCAAAACTGGAGCTCAGACTTCTTGGACGGTCTGTTAGTCCAATTAACCGCACAGCAGCCATATTATTGGTCAGATAACTGCATTAAAAATGCTCCAAAAGGTTCCAACAGCACAAATATGATAAAGAGGTCCAGTTCAGTGGGTAACTCTAAGCCTTAACCAAATTCAAATTTGTAAGTTTTTTTATTTTATTTTATTTTATTTTTTATTTTTTTGTATCAGGCTGTAAACTTGTTTATTTCTGCTGTAAAGTTGCACATTTTTAACATGGGGGTCTGTGGGGACTGACTCACTGCTGGAGCCTCAAGCGGACGTTAGAGGAACTGCAGCTCCTGGTATAACACTGACTTCAATTTTCAGCCCTGGAGGTTGATGCTTATTCTTTACTGAACACATGCAGCTGCCATCTTTGTTTAGGTCCCAGCAGGGATAAAGGACCAAGTGTTTACATATTTAAAGATGCCCTCAAACTACATGATGCATGAAGCTCAGGACCAACCTTCAGACCAGCTAAAACTTACAGACTAGACAGGCCATGCATTAAGACTCCTTCCACTCATTAACATACACAGCTACAGCAGCAACTGGAAAGCAGTAGTCCACCCTGCCAAAACAAACAGACACCAAACAGCGATATGCCCTGAAAAGGCCAAAAAAGGAAGAACACAACCTTTTTGTCTGAGATCCTGGGAGTGTACATAAGTCAGCAAAATGCTACGCCCACAGTGTACCTATCAAAGTCAGTCATAAATATCAAACCATGAAACACATCACACACTATGTTCATGCATCTTCAGTCTGTCAACAGCAGCTGAACCAGACTGATCAGTCTCGGTCCAACCTGGTTACACAACATCAACAGCTCAGGACATGTTCTGTGTGTACCCAGGTTAAAATGTTTCAAAGGTGCTACACACACACACACACACAAAAAAAAAAGGTTTCTCGTTTCTTTGTTTGATCTCCAACTAACATCATTCACAAGCTTCAAAAAGCAGCTGTCAAATCAGGTTTTATCATTTCCACTTTATGGAGAAAGAAAATCAAAAATCTAGGTAAAAAGACACAGAGGCAAAAACCCGAGTATCTCAGACTTAAAACTGAATTTTGATTTAAAGACAGAAAATCAACCTGCTGTGGAAAAAAAAAAACAAAAAAACATCAACTCGGTATTTTATAGAGTTTTTTTGGATCTGAATCTCATTTTTCAACCTTTTAAAGTCCTGATGCTCTCCAGTAAATGCCAGTCCAAGATCAACTCTTGTTTTACTTTCAGTTTTTAATTACTTAAAAAGCTACGTAATAATAATAAGAGGTGAGACATTTGTGTTACTGCAGTTCTTGTTTAGGCACAAAACAACACATTCATAGTGAGGTCTGCTAAGATTATTTCACTCCACTTTTATGCAGATGATATTTGGTTGTGAAGATATGAACTGAAATGCCCAATTGTGCCCTCTCTTGCATTGGCAAAGAAATTCCTGAATCCAGATCCAGATGGAGTCCAAAAATTCAAAGTTGGGCCAACCCCTCTTCTGCTAAAACTTTTCCCCAAATCCATCCTCAAATTTGGATCAACCTGACAACTGACCCCAAACCTTTCATACGACCTCCCGGGCAAAGGTAAACTGCTTCAACAAGCAAACCTCTTTTTCTCCGCCTTTTATTGCAGTTACTCTGGTTGTTCCAACAGCATCCATTTCACCTGCGTGGGAAAAGCTACAAGCAGCTACAAGGGAAAACAAAAGTGCTATCCTCTTCCTGTTTTGGAGCCTTCAGCTTCCCTGGAGGCTTCATGCCCGGTGGCAGACGGTACAGCACAGTGAAAGCGAGGCTTATAAGGAATCAATCTAAGGAGCAATGGTGCCATTATAGCCACTTCATTCTGCACTCAAAAAAACTTAAACAGCAGCGCAGCAGGAGTCTAATGGTAGCTGGAAGAATTTGCATCTGGGAGATTTTTCAGTTTACAAGCTAAAAAAAAAATTCTTGCATACCTACACCAAAAAACGGCAGAAGCTGAGCCAAAAAAATAAAAAACAGGAGAAAACAACCCACAGCTTGCACACTCCAGTTTTACCTCAGCCTGGTGCCATAAACAGGTAAAATTGGAGCCCCACAGTGTGTGAGCAGTTGATCTTTTTCTTCAGTTGTCTGCTTGTTTTCCACCCAGCACCTGTCCCTTTTTTTTGTTGTGGTTGTGGGCGATTATGTTCTAGTTTGTATACTGTCACTTCATGCAGCAATCCTGGGACTCCACTGCAGCGTCTGCCTGGGGCAGTATATAGATAAAACTGAATCCCCGCCTGTATCTTTTTCTTTAAAATGTAGTTTACCTCATGTGTAAAGTACACCAGCTGTCCAGCTCCCAATTAGGAGCCCAGGTTTGTGGGGACACAGTCTGGTGGTTTACTCTGACCTACATTCAGTTTTGAGGCGCTGCACAGGAACTGCGTCATTAAAACAGCTGGGAAGTTGCAGTGAGGATACCAGCACCTTCTGCTGCAGCTGCAGATGATAGGAAAGGAGTATTTTTGAATGTGTTCTTTTTTTTTACTGGGATTATCTGATAGAAAAATGTCGAAGCACAGTTCTTAAAATGTCACTAGTTCATCTGGAGAAAATCACCAATACTTCTCTTTTCTAAATGAAAGAGGAAACAAACTGATCTGGTGTCTGCATGTGGTTCTGTGCTTCAAATTATTACATTTAAACTATTATGTATAATATATAGTTTTTGCAGGGATTTGAAGTGCTGTCACTCTGGGAATACAATTTGGCATTTGCACAAGAAAATACTGGAAAAATATATGAATCAACAATGGAAACTGGCTCTATCATAGCCTATTTTATATTAAATTTGTTTGCAGCATCGTGGTAAACTAAACAAAATACTGAGAAAACTCTGCCTTTTCTATGCTTTCTTTCTCTACATATCATGTTCCCGAGGAATATCACCTTCAAATCATGTCACTGTGGAAGGACTCACATGGAGTCTCACATAAGAAGATTTAAATGTGCAGTAGTAGTATATCAATGTAACATCATTAACTGCAATGGATAATCTCCTCTTATAAATGCTAGAGGTTATGTGAACGGACAGTTTACAGAAAGCTTACAACACTTGTGCTTATTTTACAGGGTGGATGGAAGAAATGTGTATTTAATCACCAAAACAGCGTGCTAATCCTTCCATTTGCTACTGCCAATATCTCTGTGAGGTAACCTACAGACAGCAGACGCTTACCTGTGAGCAGCAGCTGTGTCCATATTAGACACAAGCAAAGAAACATGGTGAGAAATCCTCCTCTTCCTCCTCTGCAGCTCATCCTTCCTCTCTGCGGCCCAAAAGGAAAGAAATCGGCTCCTCGGGCTTGTATTCTCTGCAGCTTCTCTCAGTGCTGTGATCATGCATCAAAGGAAGCAGCCCGTGTATGTTTTCGTTCATTAAGCAGCCGCTGCCAGAGCTCCGGAGATCCGCTCCAACACCGAACTCCCGCGACTCTGCTTCCCCGCCCTGCAGGGCCCTACAGCGGCCTGGCTGCAGGAGGAAGATCCGCTCTGCAGCAGCAGCAGCGCTGTGTCTGAGCAGAAACAGAGACTTTTTTCATCTGACAACAAAGAAAGACGAATGTTTGTGTCGAGATGAGAATCAGGTGAAGGATGAAGGCTGGCGAGGATGAGGAGAGAGAGGAAGGGGAGGAGAGAAGGCGTGGTGGGGAAGAGAGGAGGAAGGGGATTCGTCCTTAAAAACATCAATACTGCACCTGCAAATTAATCTGAATATTAATATTTATTAGAATGACTTTCAGGGTTTTTTCATAGTGACAATAATTTTTGCTTAATGCTTAATGTTTAAAGGCCTTTTAAAATCTTCTGTTAGTGATTTCTGCCACCCAAATCCTCGGTGCAGAAGAAAAAAATATTTTTCATCTTGCAGTAAATTTGTCATTAACATGACCCATAGTAGTTTTATGAATAGAATAGAATACAAAAAAAGAGGTAATTACAAGATAACTCTGTGTTTGCTGTCTGGACTCTGCTTCGTCACCAGTAATGAAAGTATGAAATAATAATGCAAAGCTCTGACTGTAGTGTACATGTAGACCATCATTGCATCCTCTGAGTTACTGCCTAACTACCAGTTGGACGTGGTGTAGTAATCCAACAACAAGAAAGTGTTTTTCTTCATCACTCACTTATTTTAATTTTCAGAGCTGGAAACTCAGCTGGACTCTTAGAATCCACATAAGTGGACTTAAGTGCTCTTCAGAGACTGGTGGTCGGTAGCCTTGAGATGCAAAACACAACAACGTAATAATATTTAAAACAAAACACCATATTGGCAAAAACACCACCAAAAACTTGTGTTTTCTTTTGTGTCTTTCTTTTTATCTTTTACACCTCATGGCCACCATTCTGATGTCGCCTTCTCAGTATCTAATCATTCAGGAGCTTCCTATGCTTTCCATCTCATTCCATTTCAATGAATGAAACCAAACATCACAGTCACTTTGATGCATTTCTGCTTTTCCCTGCAGCAGTATGACTCAGGTCAGTTCTTGTCTCCGGCATTTCTTTTTCAGCCTCAATGTCTTCTGTTCGGTGAGTGGATTTTAAAGCAGGAAAAGAGGCTGTGTTTACTTTCTAAGACGATAAACTGTGTGAGGAGGAGGAGGAGGAGGACAGGGAGGACACACGAAGAGCTGCAGCCAGAGCAGAAAGAATAGAAAGAGTGACCTCTGCTGGAAAAAAGGGTGAGGAGCAGTTATGAGTCAGGATTTTTATTATTATTATTGACAAGAATTTGTAATACATCAACTCTTGTGTAGCATTTTTCATGTGCAAGAGAGAGTGATTTCCTAACATTAATACACAACATACAAAACTACAATAAAAACAATTTGAAATTACACAGTGGACACTAAAATTGAAAAGAAAGCAAAGGTGAAAGAATGAAAAATGGAATTAAAACCAATACAATTTTAAAGAAAAAAAATACATAAATATAAACAATAAAATTTTCACAATTAAGTTCAGTTCAATTCAGGTTTATTTATATAGCACCAAATCACAACAACAGTCGCCTCAAGGCGCTTTATATTTTAGGGTCAAGACCCTACAATATTAGACAGAAAACTCCAACAACCAGACGACCCCCTATGAGCAAGCATTTGGCAACAGTGGGAAGGAAAAACTCCCTTTTAACAGGAAGAAACCTCCGGCAGAACCAGGCTCAGGGAGGGGCAGCCATCTGCCACGACCGGTTGGGGGTGAGGAGAAACAGAAGAGAGCAGAGGGAGACAGGACACAAGACACACCTATGGGAGAGAGAAGACAAAAGTTAATGACATGCTGCAGTGATATATAAACACCTGGGGAGTGAAAAGACATGAGTGGAGAAGAAATGCATGAAGTCATGAAGTCCTGCAGCAGCCTGAGCCTATAACAGCATAACAAAGGTTCAGGGTCACCTGATCCAGCCCTAACTATAAGCTCTATCAAAAAGGAAAGTTTTAAGCCTAATCTTAAAAGTAGAGAGGGTGTCTGTCTCCCGAATCCAAACTGGGAGCTGGTTCCATAAGAGAGGGGCCTGA
>VUQI01040196.1:0-17057 GCA_015106735.1 Paratilapia polleni | reverse complement strand
TAGCTGCTCTGCATTGTGTTGGCATGCAGAGTTACTCAGTAATCAGGGTTATTCCACCAAATATTGATTTCTGAACACTTCCTAAGTTAAAACATTAGTAATGTGTTGTTTAAAAATGAATATGGACTTGGTTTTTTAGCATTATTTGAGGTCTGAGAACACTGGACCTTTTTTGGTATTTTGACCATTTTTCATTTTCTGCAAATAAATGCTCTAAATGAAAATATTTGTATTTGGAATTTGGGAGTTATGTTGTCAATAGTTTATAGAATAAAACAAAAATATTCATTTTACTCAAACATGTACCTATAAATAGCAAAATCAGAGAAACTGATCATTTTGAAGTGGTCTCTTAATTTTTTCCGGAGCTGTATATGTTGAAAAAAAATAAACAATCCACTTTTCTGGTTGAAAAGAAATACATTTCTTTAGTCTGCTTGTTATGTATAGACTATACAACAGATCACATTTTCAATTTAAACACCGTCATAAGATTATCAGAGAGTCATCTTACTCATACTGTGTGGGAATTCAAAACTACTGCAATGCCACTACTGAGAAAAGGGTATTTTTGGTGTTACCTCTGGCTTCAGTAGTTAAAATCCATTTAATATCTTTACCGTACCATCTGACATCTGTGGGAATCAGACCAGAATCCCAACTTGATACTGCCACAGCAGGCACTGGGATCTTCAACAAATAATACAGTTTGCTGTGTGATTCAGTGTTCCCATTGATGAATTTGTTTTGTCTGTATAGTCTTCCTCCTCTTGACCTGAATTCAGGACTTCAAAGCAGGCTGCCTGTATGTCTTTTGTCCAAATATAACTAACCCATGGACTCTGTCACCTGCACTTGTCAGAAATGTGGCATGTCTTGAAAGCAGGAGCTCAGTGCTGTGGAAGGTCAAAGGAATATGAAGAGAACAGACTGCAAGCGGGTGGAAAAAAAAAAGAAAGAAAAAGAAGGGAAGAGATATGCTAACATGATGACATCATCGCTGAGAGAAGAAAAGAAGGCTGAGAGTGAGGAAAGGAGAGAGCGAAGTCACATATGAAACACGGGAAGGAAATGTATCATCAGGATTCCTGTACAGACAAAAAAAAACAAAAAAAAAAAAAACAGAGGAATTACTGATTTAAGAAAAAATAAAAAATAAACACTGCAGGACTGCCAATGCCTTCAACTACACTAATTGCAACAAGCTGCCAGCAGGAAGACATCATCATAAATCAAAACCTGCTGCGCTGCTTGGCAACCGACTTCAAATATTCTACTGTTGTTTTGCCAAAAAAATAGCTCTGTCTCCGACCAATCTCCCTTGAAAAGGCCATGTCCTCAAATACTGGCACAGTTGAAGGAATTTTTCCTACCCCTACAGTATGAGAAACAAATATCCATTTTTCTAATGTTATTGTCATTGGAGCAGTCAGAGTTTGTGTAACACTGTACTCATTTGTCAGTTCTTCCAGATTCCACTAACAGTTAAGACTCATTAAATTACAGGTTAGTTATTAGGACTTCAAGATAACAAATAACTCCAGATTGTAAGCAAAGCTAAATCACTTATAAGGTGACTACTTTGTCAAATTTGGGAATAATTATTCCACATTATACTGACAAACTTCAGTACAGATGGTTGTGTCCTTTGCCTTTCTGTGTTCCAACTTTTGGTTGAAAACATGCATATGCAGCCATATTCTAGCTACAGGACAATGTTTAAAAAAAAAGAAAAAAGAAAAAAGAAAAAGGAGACGTTTGAGCCATGATTAATTTTGACTTAAAAGGAACCGAGACTATTTCAACTTAAGAACCTTATTATCCTATAAACGCCCTGTCCTGTTAAAAACACAGGAAATACAAACTCTTTGGATTAATGAGGTAAACTAGTGACAATCCAGAGCTATCATTACAAAATTGCCATTTCTAATGGACTGGATTATAGAAAGTGTCCCAAAAAGCCACACTGAGCTGCTTTTGGTTTTGATTTCCAATCGAAAGGAAATAAGGGAAGTGACAATAGACAACAGTTGTCCTGACAATTAATAAAACAGAAAGGAGCAGGAAAATGTTTGTGGATGATGACAACAACTTGGCACTTCTCTCCTGAAGCATTTAGTCAAGTCACAAAGCTCACAAATGCTGCTGGTCACACGCAATGACTAAAACGTCACGTCTACAATTTTCTCGCACAGGGAGGCTAAATGCCTTTGGATAGTGAGTGAAAATCACTTTAAATATTAGAAGCTCTCAAACCATCTGCTCTGAAAGCAAACAGTCATAACTAAATGTTTATATATTTGTGATGCAGCACAAGAAAAGCTGGCCAAACACGCAGACCGACAATCCCAGCTTGTGCACAAAAACAGCCAAATGATGACGGAAGCAAGAACAACAGGACTTTCCAATATTTCCTTGGTTGTTAACTTAACTTTATTGTCTGTAAATATCTTTCAAAACGATGCCCCAAAAATGTTGTTTATTGAACAGTTTCTGATGCATAAACTGCAAATAAACAGCACGCCGTTTTGCCCTGCGTCCTTGTCCAGCACATGTCTCAACCGTGAGGGGAAAACCCCCGCTCAGCACAGCCACACAAACACAACTGGGGGTGCGACCTGGCCAGTCAGTCAGTGAGATTTGGCCCCTTCGTGATGCTGGCGACTTTTCTGTCTTAGTCTGTGGTGATAACACTGTGCGGATTGTGATCAATCAATGGTTTCTTTTAAACCTTGTGGAAGTTGAATTATTTACAAAAGCGCTACAAATGACTATTTATCCATTTGCATCATTACCAAATCATAATAATTCAAAGAACGGACACAGTTTGACATCTTCAAATTTACATTTTGGACTTCAACCTGGTGGGTGCATGCTGCATCACTTATCGCTGTAGGGCTTACAGAGTGGGACCAGGGCCGTTCCAAAGAAAAACTGCCACCACACTGAGGGGATAAAACTACTGGGCCCATCTTGTTTAATGAGTGGTCCTGTAAAATGGGAGTCGTCATCAACCTCTCCAAATCTGTATACAAGTCCACGAGTCAGTCCTTCAGGTGCTTTACTAAAACAGTGGGTTTGGAAAACTTCCGGTTAGCACTCCTCTACAGCAACATTTGTTTTTTTGGCTCGGTTGTCTTCCTGTGTTTATTTTCTTCAAGTCCAAAAACTGTACTCCTTCTGCTTTCTTTACCAATCAAAACCAGTTGCGGAGAATCTGAGCCTGTCATCTGTTTAACATAACGCTAGTCGACCGGAGAGAATGGGACAAAAGAAACCATTTCGAATATTAAGTCTTTTAATATTAAGTATTGAAAAAAGGGTTATTTTAACATTATCTGAAATCTCAATTAGACACCATTTCAGTTTAAAATCTTGATCAACAAACATTTGTGAATTCTGATTCTGTTGGTATTAAGAAACTAACAAAGTTTTCACTTTACTTTCAGACATTACTATGATTTCATCATTACTGTTAAGCTGACTGATTGGACCTTTGCTGCCATCTGAGGCAAGTTTTCTGTCAAACACAACCTCAACAATCCTGCACTAATATGGAGAGAGTTAAATGATTTATCAAAAACGTGACTGTAGGCTATGTTTATTCTTTTCTACAAGCATACTGTAAGCTTGCAATCAGTTCTCTCACAAATGCATGGCAAAACATGTTCAAAAAATATATATAAATAAATAAAATAAATAAATAAATAAATAACAAATACAAGGCAGACAAGAATGACCGAAAACCAGCCACCAGCTGCTGAGCAATACTAAAAGATAAACAGGCATATGCCCGATTTTGCCTTACACACAGTTCACAGCTTCCTCAAAGGAGGAGAAAAGTTATTGTGAACATAACAGAATACCCCCCAGCGAATGTTTGCCATTCGTTCAGATTTTCAAGTTAATTAACAAGTTACCCCAAAAAGAGTATCCTTGAAACAAGAGAAAGCTCAGTGCATGTCACCACAAAAAGGTTTGTAGAAAAATATCAATATTGATGAATACAGTGTGTGAAATGCCAAACTTGAATCCAGACTGCAGCTACAGCACACTGTAAACAAACCTTTTTCCTGGAGTTAAAAGAAAGCTCATTGTATGACTTTCTGAATGATTTGACTAAATGGCAAGAACAGCAGCATAGTGAGGGTGAAGAAAGCAGGATTTTCCCTGCACTGAATATGTAATGGAGAGGTATAGCGACTGCATTAAATTTTTATTCGTGACATGACGACAACCTTACATAAGCGTGCCCTCATTTTCTGCAACTCGGAGTAAAGAAAAAAAAAGTGAAGAGAATAAGGGCAAAGTCTATCGAATCTTATGTGCAGCCCGTCTTGACATAATAGCAATTCCTTATTTCTTCTTTTGATGCTCTCAGACAGCGAAAAGGATCTTGCCATCCTTAAATCCTCAAAAAGAGCAGCTTCTTCAGACATTTTCAGATTGCTTTGCAAATTCAACACAGGCTCTCATTGACAGAGTAGAAAACAGATTATAGATATCCTGGCATCAAGGACACATTGCTCCCTTGGGACACTGTGCTGCTCATTCTCACTTTATCCAGTATTACCTTTTCATGCACTACTTGTGTGGCAGCAAGTGTATCATGTATATCTTGCTAGGGGGCAGCATGTCTTGCTAAAAGTGGAAATCACAGTATAAATGGTGTTAGAATGGAAGATGGAGATCCAGGTTTGCAGAGGAGGAAAGGAATGTGTTAAACACCTGTTCAATAGTCTGATCTTATCCCATATTCACGTCAACTTTTTCCTTCGAATGATCCACAGACACATTCTTAAAATGGCTGTCCATCAGTGGTGAATCAGCAGAGGAGCTATTCATGGGATTTACCTCTTTAATAGAGTGCATTTTTGTCCAAGTCCAACAATGAGCTAATCTGTATGTACACCATGTAGTGTTCTTGAGCTCCAGTGGTGCTAAGGAGGTTTGTTTTGTTTTATTTGCATCTTGTAAAGTTATGCTTTTAAGCTCCCCCTAGTGGCCAGTAAAAATCCAACACTACAATCGAAAATAAATAAACAGAACAAAACGCATGTTTTTCAAATTGAACTGAAAATGCTGTCTCAAACACCATATGTTAATACACACGGAGTAATGACAGTTGCCTACTAAATATATAAGAAACACCCAGCTCAAATGGCCTGTCCCTAGAAGCACAGGCAAGGTTATCTTGCCTAAACAAGATAGCCTTAGTCATAGCGAACAGTGTGTGTGGAGCATCACTACAACAGATGACTGCTGTTGCAGTTTCCACACAAAAGTAACCTTCTCAGGATCGTAACATTTTGACGGCAGCATGCCGTTACAAGTTAAAAACTTATTTGGCCACTCTGAATTCTATTTCATGCCCACATGCCTCTCCCTGAGGTGTTTAGATAATGCTGAGGCCTCTTGTTTGTTCTAAAAGCTTTGCTGAACAGTTGGCATGATGATTTTGGATGTCTAACCTGATCATCTGACTCAAGCACAAAACATGGTCTATTGGGGGTTTTTTCCCTGGCCTTTAGGGGTGTGACTGTCCACATACAGCAATGAGTCTGTTTTACCTAGACTGACTGAAATCTATTCACATTCCTGTCATTTCTGACAACTTGATAAACAAAAAATATCTTGAGAAAACAGAACCCCAGTTCACAAAACTGCAGGAAAAACCCTGATTTCCATACATGATTCTTTGTGTATTTTTTTCCCAAACAAATGGCAGCAGACCTGTTGCTGCATTTGCACTTACTACTTGTATTCCACATGTTGATGTTATTCCCCAGTATCTCAATCGCCTTTGGCATCTAAAATACGTCCGGTTACTTTCTTTAACACAGAAAATGTAATCATATTTTCTGAATTTTGGCACTAGCTTCTCGCAACATTTTTAGTCTCTTTCATGAAACAGTGTTTGTTCCCCTTTAAGGACTAGACATTAGCCATAAAAGGTGTATGCATCTATTTTGCATTCAACAAATGCACAAGGTCAACTCCCTCATTGAAATGTACTGCAGTCTTAAAGTGACTCATGTAAACTCATGTCAGGTCTTCAACAAAAGAGTTATGGAGCTTCACTGGATTTTGTCCCAGTACAGGAGCCCAGAGCTTCTTTCCTCTGCAGGCTGCCCACTTGCAGAATTGCAAGAGAGGCCCTCTACTATCAAACTGTGTTATGGTGCAGCATTACAGAACATGCCTGCTTCTTTTTCACTGAGCAATATATAAAGGTAAATATATAAAGGTGGTCCTTCCCCTACCTTAAGATATGGAAAGATTGTGGGGGTCAAACAAACTGTGTGCTCTGATTCACTCTAGCTCAGGATACCTGGCTGTAGCTCTTCATTATTCTTGGGCACGACAAAGATTTAATTAGATGTTATACTAAAAAAAAGAAAAGAAAAAAAAAGCATATTTTGTTCAAGAAGTCTGTAGCATCACACTTGATAAAAGCAGTTTGGAGGCAGGGTTAGAGATACGCTGTCATTTTCGTGCTTTGGAGTTAACACTGAGCACGAAGTTGGCGTGTTTCAGGGTGGAGTTAGTAAACTCCCCACTCCCTGATTAAACCATAATGAGCTCAGGCTCCTCTGCAAGCACATGGTGGCTGACCCTCATCCCGACCTGATGATGATGATGCTGCGTTAGCATTGTCCTCTCTGGTGACACGAATTGAAGTTGCTCAACATTTTTTTTTTTTGCCAAAGCAGCTGGCGTGACATACTTCACAGCATCATGTTACTTTAATAGAAACTGTTTCTGGAGCTAATATGGCTGCCACTGAATCTGCAATGACCTAAGTGTAGGCTGGGTAGCGGACGCTATATTTGACTGAATCTCACTGCTTGTGTTCCTCGGCGGTTTTTCTGGACTGTTTCTATGGCAGCCGGGGCTCGCACCATCATCCGCGGCGGTGGCGCTTGCTAGCTACTACTCCCAAGGCGTTGAAGTGAACTTGTAACCAAGTTTTGGGCTTTAAATGACACCGGCTAAACTTGCTAGACTCGCGGCTTCAAATACTCCCCGCTCAAAGCACGCGGGGGTAGCTAGTTTTGCCGACTCGTGGGGGTGAAATTTCTGCGTGATGCGCGAAACACTCACACAGGCTCCCTCACAAAACTTCTGTTGGTAGAACAAATAAAATCACCATTAAAAAAATAAAATCAGGACTCACCTGTAATAATGAACAAAAGGAAAAATAATGCAACCTTTCTCTGCTGTCTGAAGTAAGTCCGGTGAGAAGACGGTAACATTTTCAAAAGCAGTGCAGCCTCCTCCTACAGGACCACAGCGTAGGATGCATGCCAATTTAACGGTATGTGCCGAACAGTGGAACCTCCTCAGCAACAACTCCAAACTGCATGCGGACTGTACCATCTTCAGTCGTGGAGCGGGGAGACTGGGGGCTCACCTGACAATTGATGTAAACGGTAATTTGTCGAGGTTCGACAGCAACCTCCCCCTAAAGGAATACTCCATTAGTATACGCATTACGTCATCTCTGTTGATAACCCGACATATTATATTGATTCCTCAAATGACTTTTTTTCCTTATCTGGCTTTTCACAGAAAAAAAAAAATCTACATCTTTTACCAATGCCAAAAAAATTATTCGGTCTACTTAGTTTGTTTCTCTGTTTATCATGCAGCAGGATTTACATTATCACACATTTTAGTTAAAAGAAACTGGTGATAGCTTAGGCCTTTTAATAATGAAAAACTGAAAAACATGAACGTTTGACCTGCAACGTCTTCTCCTGTAACTCTTTAACTTCATAGTGTAGAATTTTTTTTTTGACCATAACATATGTGGTCCAACCACTGACTCCCATGGACGCGCTCCACATATTCACCACCATTTTGAATCTGAGTAACGACTAATCCTATCCAAATGTGATTATATCCTGTACCATTTAACCTTTTAAAAACTCTTGTAAGTATTATTTGATATGATTGCAATAGATCTTCCATATTGCAAATGCAATTAAATATAAACCCACATCCAACACATTTGTTCTTGAAAATAAATAAATAAATAAAAACAATGGAGTGATTCATATGGAAAAAAAACATCAATTTTAATTTGTATTTCTGGGCAGCACACAGCTGAAGTCCAATATGTTTTATTTTTCAACAGATGATACTCCTCCCTGGGCACACGTGGAATCTTATGATTTAAAACTACCTCTTCCCATGTATTTTTACTAAAAAAAAACCTGATTAAAACTTGGTATGATGTGATATAATCTAATATGGAGTGCTGGAAAAGATTCAAGAGCTATATCATCCAAACTCTGATGTCATGATATCTTTTGAAGCATGAAGACATACACCGAATCTTAACACTACAGCTGAGAAGTTTTGCAAAAGCAAATCCTAATTCACTTAACAGACCCCCATAAACATAATAATGACAAAGGACTGTTTACAAAAGGGCACCATATCAGAGTGTTGACATCCTGTTCATCAGAGAGTTCACATTCTAGGCAAAATGCATGAAACAAAGATCTGGAAAATGAAATCTCAGCAAAGGACTGGAAATCAGCATGCATGGAGCTCAGGCTTGCAGGGCGAATACATGCCTCAGATTAACAAACTATAATTGGTCAGTGCAAACATATGTAATGCCCTGCCAGGTTAAATCACTATGATAAAAACATGCCAGACATACAGTACTAAATGGACAGAGGCCAAAAGAATGCTGTTTCACTGTGTTTGGAGGTGCAGAGAGATTAAAACATTTTGGGAAGAGGTCAGAGTGACATGAAAAGAATATTTAAAATCCAAGGACATTTTTACTTGGGTTGTATCCAGAAAAACTTAATATTGATCAAAGTGAAGAAAAATTAATGAATCTCAGTCTTTTAAATGGCAGAAAGATATTAGCATTGTCCTGGGGGAAAACCCCCCCCCTCATAGACCAAATGTTATGCGCTGAATAAGACAATGATGTTGAGCCTTCCACTAGAAAAGATTATGAAAAGAAAAGGAAAGAAAAGAAAAGGTTTGGGAACAATTTTTGAACTTTGTAAAGAATTTGGATTTTACAGAGGGTCTGAATAGGTTTTCAATATCAGCTATGGTGTATTCTGAACTGATGCTCCAAATCTTCCAAAATTTGTTTTGTGAATAGCCATGTTAGAATAGTTTTAGAGTTTTAGCCATGAATTGTTTTAGAGGAGCAGTTTTTCTGTTGTTTCCTTTTTCATGGCCATTGTTCTGTGGTGATTTATTTGTGCTTTGTTAAAGAAAATAAAAATATTGTATATAAAAAACTCATCAACTCTGAGCAATCCTCTGTTTTCTTTTTGAATTGTGATGGCATTCTACCTGTAAGAGGTGTTGCTGATATAAGCATTAACAGCTGTAATTCGCTAGTTATAGGAAGGCACAGGCGTAATTAATAGCATTGATAATGACTAAGTTCCATTTAGCTTTGGTTCTTCCATCACACATTGCATGGACCTTCTGGGACACTTAAACTGAACTGAAGTCATTGATAATGTTATTACTTCCATCTGTGATTTTCCTGCTATGACAAATCAAAATCTCTGCAGTAAAAAAGGGGGGCTTATATAGAAGCTGTTTCAAATCTGCCTTGGCATCACTACACTACAAATATCAACTAATCATCCCTCAACATTTGTTCTGTTTTTATCAGCAGACTCACACATGAGAAGGAGATGACTATTAAGCACTTAACACTTGTTAGCATTTTCTCTTCCCGCGGCTATGCCTGGGTGTGTCACTTGCGTACATGTGTAGCTCGGGTTGCTGCCCATGGTTCAGTCAGTCAACAAGTTAATCTTTGAAGAGTGAATGTGGGTGGGATGGGGTGGGAATTGTGGGGGCAGCACTCCTCCCTTCTTGCTGACAGAAAGCTAACCAGGTCAGTGCTTTAATTTGAGTCACAGGGGATACAATTACTCTCCCACCATGCCATTCATCTGCAGCTCTATAGTGCACGTCTGTGTGCATGTGAGCATTACAGTTGTCTCTTTGAATCTGTACTGAAATGAGTAAAAATGCATCAAATATTCCCAGTGTTCTTAAATTCATTCAGAAAATGGCGCCTTGAGTGCAGTGCATCAACTTGAAAGCTATATGTTGCCATATGTTCTGAGAATCTGAGATGAGGGAGAGTGAAGAGTGTGCTAAAAGACTGTAATTCAATTTAGGATCTTCTTCTATATCATAATTTGTACATTATAAAGTCCCCCCTGACTTTTCCACAACCCTTCTCAAGAAGCAGTAAATTTTTTCCATCCACTATTCTATGCTACAGTAGTATCTTTTTTTTTCTGCTCTCTATTTCATATTTTCATTTTGTTTCATATCTTTTTCATTTTGTTTCTTATCTTTAATAAAGATAAACTTTGTCTTTCTGTACCATCCATGGATGCACTTCCTGTGAGCACAGTGGAAATACTGCAGCATAGTGGAAAGGGTGACCCATAACTTTTATGATCAAAAGTGATATTGAGACCACAAAGAAATTTGTCATTAATAATGACCCAAAACCACACAATCCCTTTTCTTGGGTTAGCTTGTGAATGGTTTCGTGTTCATGATAATAACCTTTCCCTCCTGCTCTTGCTCTAAACTAAAGTTCTCTCTGTCACCAGGTACTCTCTCGCTCTGGAATGTTTTTCAGCCATTCAAGTGCTCTTTCGCGAATGCCAGAGAGGTATTGAGAGGGCTTCAAGTTTGCGGCGGAGTAAAGAGTGGTTAAATTAGTCCACCTCCTGCTCAGATGCTTCTTTTATTCTGCCGGTCAGTACTTACCTCCCTGTTTACCCACATAAATTGTTCCCTCTCCCTGAGCTCTGTCTAAGTTCTTTCTCTTACACAAGTGTCTATATGCACTGTGAGAAAGACTGAACAGGAATTTTATCAGTCAAATCAGATTCTCTAAACTCTGTACTGATGGAATAAGTCAGACTAAATCATATACAAGGGATTCAGCTGGAGCCACAGCTTGTACAATCACTTACAAAACAAAGGTGACATCTGCTGGCTAAAACAATGAACTCTGCCGATTCAGAGGTAATATTACTCCCAGTAGTTGGACTATAATGTAATTTAATGACAGTAAGCCCAATCATTATGAAACATGTTGCAGATTATTGTATTATTAAATAGTGACTTGTCCTCTATAATATTTTATTCAAGGTAAAATAACATTTATTTCATTTTTCAGGTATGTTCACAAACACACTGTCACTAACTGGTAAAGACTTCCCAAAATCTCAAAAGTCATTAACAAATTAACTGAAATGTTAATAATATTAGTACTTTTTGCACATAATACATTCTCTCTAAATCTGTTTTTGCCAACTGGTGCCAACTGTGATTTAAAAAAAAGTTTTTGAGATCAAATCAAAAGGCAGAGCGATCTATCACGAAGTTTCCACCATTTTTAATATAGTCACATTGAAAAAAACTCTTAAATACCTTTCCTTTATTTAATATTTCATTAAATAAGCAAAGAAATTCCAGCGATAAAGAATTTTCTTCTCTTTACATCAGCAGTTATTCTTTGGCCAACCTTGGATGCATCGTACAAGTATTTATACAAAGGGTAAGAAGAAGCACACTGTTGAGTTTGGAATAGTTTTGTTCTCATGAACTGAGGGGAAAAAAAACTACAAACATCTCATCAACCAATAAAAGATTTTTTCTTTTTTTCCAATTACAAATGAATGGTTTGATGTTTGTTTTCGCCTCTATGACACGGTCTAAAATAGGGTTTTATCACACATGAGCAACACAGTCAAATATTAAATGATATTATTGTTTGTTGTTTAGATTTTATGTTTCACTACATGTAATAGAGAAACAGTTAATTGTACTGTTTGGATCAAAAATGCACAAATGGAGAGAAAACAGTTTTTGCACATCTTATATTTGTCATTATGTTGCGTGTATTATTAAATCTCTTAAAGACTCTTCTGTTTCCAATAAAAATTATCCCAAAAACAGATCATCAAATTGCCTTGTAAGCAATATGTAATGAGAAAAAAAAAGATGACTGAAAGGCTGCTGCACTTTATATCTTTGTAATCACTGAATAAAGCCTTCCCTGCAGACCTTAATAGTGCATAGAGGACAACAAGTGTTTGAAACAATAAGTCTTGAAATTACACAGTGGTCAAATATTCAAAACTAAGCTGCATATATGCACATGTGCATAAAAAATATGCAGTATCTTTAATCCTGTAACATAAGCAGACAAAAATGACTCTGACTCTGAACAGATAAAATGTATTAAAAGTTATCATAGGCTAATGACACACAGACATATTTAACTAAACCACACAATTAAAACACAGTTACTATTGAAATCAAGACTTAGGCAATGGCCTAACACTGGTTTTGAAGGCAAACGTAAAATAGTATTTAAAGACATAGCTGAGAGTTTGATCTCTGAGGCCATATATGAGTGGGCTCAAACACTTTGGGAAAATGATGAGACCTAAAAAGAGAACATACTGAACATGAACAGCCATATTAGGATGTACTTTCAACATTAGACTGGGGTTTATCATATTAAACAGAGTGGAGGTGAGATACAGCCACAGCTGAAGCAGATGCAGCAGCACTGTTTTAGGTGCCTTATTGGCATGACGCACTCTTGTTGAGGCTGACTTCACAGTAATCATGATTGCAGTGTATGTATAAATAATAATTATGCTCACTAACAGAAAATAGACAATGGTGAAGGCCGTGTTCAAAGTCAAATAAACCTCTAGCCTAAAGACACTGTTTCTGATGCAGAATGTTTGCATAGGGAAGCTCGTGTTCTCCAAACTGACAAACAGGAAAAGTTGTGTGAATGAGTCTAACGAGGCCACCATCCACATAACAGCAATGGCTTTACATGTCGACCTCGACGTGGCAATGTTAGCGTGCCTCAGTGGAAAACAAATGGCAATGTATCTCTCCAAAGACATCACAGCGAGGTTGAGGGGAGACATTTTAACAGTGATGGCAGCAATCAGTGAGACAAAAACACAAGCATAGCTGGTCATTCTGACCATAGTCACAGCGAAGATGTAAAGCATCATAGTCAGTAGCAGCTGCACAGAGTCAGATATGAGCAAATGGCCAAACAGGATATATCGGGAGGACTCAAGTAAGAGAGGCTTTTTCAACAGGGCAAACATCATGACAGTGTTTACATACAGGAAGAAGAAACATGGCAGCATAGACAGCACAGCTTTGACAGATGTCTGAAATGGGACCACTCCTGTTGTCTCATTCATGACTGCAGTGTCTTCATGTGACTTCATGCAGTGTCTGTAAAGGCATGAAACACATCAGGCTGATCCTTAACGTCATAAACCGTTCTGAACAGTGAAGCCTGTGCAAGATGATTCTGTCAAATGTTACAAACAAGCAAGCAATATACAGGAGCACAGTATTAAAAAAGCAACACAGGATCAAACAGCATCGCAACAATTAAAAAAGATCAAATCTAGATAGAAACTATGAAGTTAAATGCCTTGTAGACATATAACTTACATGTCACCGGTGTGGTTTGACTTCATCTGGCAAAGAAGTTTTGGTGAACAAATGTGAGGAGAAAACAACCCCCAGCCAGTCCTTTTTATAAGTGATCCGTGTCCTGACATCACAATCTGTGCCAGTTTAGCAACCAGTCAACACTCTGCATTAGTTGTGGAGTGAAAGTTTGGGGAAGTTGTGTTGATAAAGTTATGTTTCCATTTACCTTTAACCCCAGTTGGCACTAAAATATATCACACATGCTCTATTGTGTTTGCACATATGTGAAGTTATAGATCATTTGCAAAAAAATTCTTATTTTCCTGCATAGGGAACTATACAAGAATCAGATATACTTTTAATAGGCAATTTAATGTCAGTCATTAAAGAGATCAGTCTGATGCAGTCTGAAATTTCTCTGTGAATAATTGATGACACAAAAAGAGAATCAGACATCAGAAATATACTTAATATGCTGTTTGTGGCAGAAGATATGAACTTTTAAAAAAGATATTTCAGGCTTTTGGTCTAAATGCTGCTGAATTGCTTATTTTTGTTGGTTGTCCCCATTGACAGCACTAATGTCCATGCATCAATATCACTTCAACCTTGTGTCTGATAAGATGATTCACCAAGATGATAATAAAGCCCAAATGGGTCTTTTCAATGAGAGAAAACAAGAGAAAAAAGGTTACTCACATTCTCCTGACATTTCTTGATGAGTGCCTGACTGATATACTTTATGCTTTTAAAAACAATATGAAAACATGAGTGCAATGCAACATAGAAGAAGCCAAAAAAATTTTGAATCCAAGGTTTTGGACTAAGATAGCCATTGTTTAAGTAAACTGAGACATCAGAGAAGCTGAGAGGTTGCCCCTAAAACAAATAACAAAACTTGAAAATACTACATTTTGTGGCCCCCTGATACCTGTTATATTTTATGTAGAGAATAAAATGGCTCAAATTTTGGGCCTTAGGTATTACTCCAGAGGACAGCCAGTGTTATCTTATAGCATTATCCTTTACCTTTAGTTTCCATCTAGAGTTGATGTTTTTTAATTGTTGCAATGCTGTTTGATCCTGTGTTGCTTTTTTAATACTGTGCTCCTGTATATTGCTTGCTTGTTTGTAACATTTGACAGAATCCTTTACTCATTTCATTAAATCTATTCAGCCCGCTAGGCCGACTGTTGTAGGCACGTTTCATGAAGACATTTTACATTGGCCCATAGCAGGGTTCCCAAAGATTTGATGACTAAGTTCCAATTCAGTGAGCCAATATATGATTGAGGGCTGCACTGGAGAAATCTACACTTTGTTCACTTTATTGTTTTTTAATGTGTCTGTTCAGAGAAATGGTGACTTATGCAGAGACCGTTACATTTTTTTTTAACACTAGCTGTATTTGTCAGTATTAGAAATGTTTAGTCTGCTATGATGTCCAGAACAGAAAAGTTGAAACTTGGGAGAAATGACCCCTTGAATTAAACTGTGGATGAATAAACTTCACACCCAGGTTAGCACAGAACCATAGTCTGTATATAAAGACAGTAAAACAGGAGGAAACACTGATGAAGTGGAAAGTGCAAAGTGTCTGCAATTGTATTTTCAAAATTTCTGCATTCTGTTTTGAGCCATAATGTTTATGTGAAACAACAATGGTATGCTATGTTAGCATTAAACTCAAATTAGAAATGTCATTAAATCCAAGTTCTGGGCATGTGCAAAGGTTTACCTTTTTTTTGCAGATCAAAGTCAGTAATGTTTTATCCTCTAGGACTATGAATGACTGTTTCAAATTGCTAGATTAGGTGTTAATCACCCTGGACCATCAATATGTTTGACAGATATTCATTATGTGGTAATGTAGTGTAACGTGGTTCAGTTTTATTGTTAGAAGGGGCAACAGGGTTGTCTCAAGTATTTCAGCAACACAACACCATGGTCAGCTCCTCCGTGTTCATGAGGTTGGAGCTGTGTAATTCACAGTGAGGTTTTTGCTGTTTTCCTTTCTGAATCCACGATCAAGTGTCATCCCATGTTTTTCAGACTTTGTTGAAAATGTGAATAAAATACAAAACATTATTTGCTAGGTTGATATTGAAGCCAAAAACTTTGCCCCTATTGTGAATGGTGCACGTCAGCTTTGTTTACAGACTCAAATCACAAAATGATCTCAGAGGCTTTAGCTCTTTGGAGGACAGTCATTATGGCTCATTAATAATTCAGCTGTTTATACTGCACATCTCTGCAACATATTTCTCACTCTGATAATCCACGGAGGGACAATTAAAACACTTTTGTTATTCCATGGAGTGTATGAAGGACATAAGGAAAAAGATGTCACCTTTGTCATACAGTTCAGAAACTGCAAACCTGGATTTTTAATCTGCAGAATCACTGATAACTTGTTTTCCATATCTGTGATATTTTGAAGAAAGAATTATAAAAGAAACGTTTAATACAACTGCACGTTGCCACTGTTTTTCTAAGTTACACTTTGTTACAGGTACACCTGTTCAACTGCTCTGTAGTGCAAATATCTAAACAGCCAATCATATGGCAGCAACTCAATGCATTTAGACATGCAGCCACTACCTGCTTAAGTTCAAAGTGAGCATCAGAAGGGACAAGAAAGGTTTGAATGTGGCATGGCTGATGGTCTTGTTGATGCCAGAGGTCAGAGGAGAATGGCCAGACATCTTCACGCCGATAGGAAGGCAACAGTAACTCAGATAACCACTCATTACAACTAAGGTATGCAGCATCTCTGAACGCACAATATGTTTGAAGCACTTTGAAGCAGATGGGCTACAGCAGCAGAAAACCATGCCAGGTGCCACTCTTGTCAGCTAAGAACAGGAAACTGAAGCTACATTTTGCACAGGCTGGACAACTGGACAATAGAAGATTGGAAAAACCTTGCCTGGTCTGATGAGTCTGGATTTCTGGTAGGGTCAGATTTTGTAGTAAACAACCTGAAAGCATGGATCGATCCTGCCTTGTATCAATGGTTTGGGCTGGTGTCGGTGGTGTGGGGCACACTTTCTTGCCCCTTAGTATTCAATTCAATTCAATTTTATTTATATAGCGCCAAATCACAACAACAGTCGCCTCAAGGCGCTTTATATTTTAGGCTAAAGACCCTACGATATTAGACAGAAAACCCCAACAACCAGACGACCCCCTATGAGCAAGCACTTGGCAACAGTGGGAAGGAAAAACTCCCTTTTAACAGGAAGAAACCTCCGGCAGAACCAGGCTCAGGGAGGGGCAGCCATCTGCTGCGACCGGTTGGGGATGAGGAGAAACAGAAGAGAGCAGAGGGAGACAGGACAAAAAAGGCACACCTATGGGAGAGAGACAGGGTTAATAATAGCTAATGATTAAATGCAAATGGTGTATAAACACATGGAGAGTGAAAGAAAGTGAGGAAGAGGAAGTGCTCAGTGCATCATGGGAAGCCCCCAGCAGCCTAAGCCTATTGCAGCTTAACTAAGGGATGGTTCAGGGTCACCTGATCCAGCCCTAACTATAAGCTCTAT
>VUQI01040195.1:0-13049 GCA_015106735.1 Paratilapia polleni | reverse complement strand
GGACCAATTCTATTTACATTATACATGCTTCCCTTAGGCAGTATTATTACAAAACATAGCATACATTTTCATTGCTATGCAGATGATACCCAGCTGTATTTATCCATGAAACCAGATGACACACACCAATTTCCTAAACTACAGGCATGTCTTAAAGATATAAAGGCCTGGATGACCTCTAATTTCCTACTACTATTATTATTAAACTCTGTCTCTCTCCCATAGGTGTGTCTTTTGTCCTGTCTCCCTCTGCTCTCTTCTGTTTCTCCTCACCCCCAACCGGTCGCGGCAGATGGCTGCCCCTCCCTGAGCCTGGTTCTGCTGGAGGTTTCTTCCTGTTAAAAGGGAGTTTTTCCTTCCCATTGTTGCCAAGTGCTTGCTCATAGGGGGTCGTCTGATTGTTGGGGTTTTCTGTCTAATATTGTAGGGTCTTTACCCTAAAATATAAAGCGCCTTGAGGCGACTGTTGTTGTGATTTGGCGCTATATAAATAAAATTGAATTGAATTGAATTGAATTGAATTCAGAAGTCAGTCCAGATGGGAATATAATTTGAAGAGTCAACACCCAACCCAAAATATAATGGATGTGAATACTTGTACAATTGTTGTTTTCATAAAGGATATGTGCCACAAGACAACCTATTGCAGAAAACAGACCTCAGAGGGTTAATCGTTCCTCCGATTCCATCACATAAGTTTTTGCCAGGGCTAAGTCATCATTAGTGACAACCTCAACTCTAACCCTAATCTTAACTCTCACTAGGCAATCAGAATATGTAATTTTAATGTAATTTTTTTTTAATTAAATTGTTCTCCCAAGCATTGGCAATTTTAGAAAACAAAAAATATTCATTCTAAATGACACACATCAACAGTTAATTACATTTTTTCCAAAAGGGTAAATTTTCTTTTCTCCAGATTATAGGGTTACGGTATCACCTATGATGACTTAGACCTCAGAGGATTAAATGCCTTGCAGCCAGAGCAAGTTTGCAACAAACCAAGAGTAATCACATTTTAACCCATGGCAACTCTTTGAATGATCTAACTCACACATCTCTGGAATCATTCAGGTCTATGTTTCAGCTAGCAATGTTGATGGCAACAGGGCAAGGTTGATGGAACATTTTAAATCCAGCAAGTCAGTGCAAGGAACCTGCAGCCGTCACAGTTTTCCCGAGTCAATCAAGCCAAGCTGAAAATTGGCATGTTGTCTAGCGAAGCAAATCATTGTTCACAAGCTTGGAAACAAGTATAGTACAAGCTGACAGAACAAGAATGTAAGACTATCAGAGTAGAATTAGAAATATTTGCAAAATTATTATTAGAAATATCTGAAAATTTCTGAGTGCTAAAATAATTTTTCAAATATAGCCATTTTTTTTAAACAGAATGAATCACAGCTAGAAGATTACTCTTGTTTCAAAATGTGGGTAAAAATGCTATTACTACGTTTGACCAGCCACACATCTCACATGGTGATATTTTCAGAGTTTAAAAAACATGCTTTTTTAGGTTTTCTCTACGTAATTATCAGGAAACAACAAGGCGACATAAAAGCACTAAATATAAACCCACCCTATGTAATTTGAGGGCCTGTAAATCAAAAAAAAAAAAAAAAAGTAAAATTATGCATGGCTTCATTAAAAATTGGCTGATTTGAGGGCGTCAGGTGGGAGGCACTCACTGATTTGCTATGGAATGACCCAGCTGTTATATCCAGCAATATCCAAATATAGGTAAATATATAGCACTTGGTTGAAACAAAGTCCTGAGGTAGCAGTGTTGGTAATTTGTTAGTTTATCTACAACAGCAAACAAAGTTTGAGTATTGTTAGTGTTCTGATTAATTGATTAATTATCAGAGAAATAGAATTGTCTGACTCAGTTGTAGATAGGAAGACTCTCTTTAAAAATGTCATAATCAATCTGAAGCTTGTTTTTTCGTCATTTACGCTCAGCTTTCCTGCAGTTTCTCTTTTGATTTGCTACCATTGTAACATTTCTCCATGGTGCTTTCTGTTTACCAGAAAGTTTTAACCTTGACAGGTGCAATATCATCAAGAACCCTGAGAATTTTAGAGTTAAACTGGTCGTACTGGTCTTCCACAGACTCTGCTGTTATACTAGTTATTGTAGCTATGACTTCCATAAATAAAGTGCTAGTGTTTTCATTGAAATACCTCTTTTTGATAGTTTTAGATCTGGCTTGGATGATTGGGGTGATCAAAAGAAAACACAAAAATGGTCAGACAGGGCTACATCCAAAACATTAATAAAAGTAACGCTTAGTGATCACTAAATCCAGTGTATGACCACTAACAAAGCAATAAGTTCTTTTGACATACTGTCAGTAGGATTGTCAATATGAATATTAAAAATCACCAGTTAAAACAAAGCAGTTAGCATCTGTGGTAACTATAGATAGCAACTCAGAAAATTCATTGATAAAATTTGAACGGTAATTTGGGGGTCTATAAACAAGTAACAAAATTTTCAGAGAGCTTTCCATTATGATAAATATTCAAGGGTTAAACTCCCCAAGTGAGATCTGCTTGCCACCTTTCCTACCAGATCTAGACACATTTAAGAAGTTAAAATTTGGGGGAGCTGATTCAATAAGAACGGTTGCACTGCAGTTGTTTTCTAACAATGTTTCAGTTAAAAACAAGAAATCTTACTAGTGTGTAGAAATGAGATCATGAACTAAAAGAGCCTTATTGGCAAGTGATCGAACATTAAAAACTGCTAACTTAAGATGTTAGAGGGGTTTAAGGCAGTCTGAGGTTTATGCACAGTCTGATAAGTAAGTTAGACTGATTGGCCATACGCACTGACTTCACTCTGTTGTTTGTAGTTCTATTCCCAATTACAACGGAAATAATCAGTCAGTCACGTGGAGCAGACTGAACAGTGTTTTTCATGTTAGCCGCTGAGATTAGGCTACCTAACCAGTTAGGGTGGACTACTACAGTCCTAAAAATTGAGGAACTATTCCAAAACAATTTAAAATTGTCAATAAAGCCTATGTTAAGAGCTCTGCAGTTGTTCTGGAGCCAGGTGTTGAAGCTAAGGAGTCTACTAAAACTTCCTGCACCGTGGTTCAGTGTTGGGATTGGGCCACTAATAAAAACAGACTTCCCACACTCCTTTAAAAAGTTAAAAAGGTCTTTAAATGATGGGGAACTTCCCAGTTTGGAAGTTATCAGAATGTTGGAGATCTTGCGGCTCTATTTAAGACAGCTGGAGCATGCCCTGGTCATGCCACACAAGAAAAGGAGAGCTGATGCTGCTACACTGCTAAGGGTTGATTGGCCTCAGGATCTCGTCTCTACTTCTGGCAAGTAATCAGGTTCTGTTGGCTTCATCACAGTGAGTGGAGCAATTTTCAGCTGAGTGTTAAGTGGTTAGGATAACAATCAGCACCTCGAAGTCTGAGGCCATGGTTCTTAGCCAGAAAAGGGTGGAGCGCCCAGTCTGGGTCAGGAACAAGTTGCTGCCCCAAGAGGAGAAGATTAAGTATCTCAGGGTCTTGTTCACAAGTAGGGGAGAGTGGAGTGGCAGATTAACAGACAGATTGGTACAGCATCTGTAGTGATGTGGACACTGTACTAGTCTGTAATGGTGAAGAGAAAGCTGAGCATGAAAGCGAAGTTGACAATTTACAGATTGATCTACGCTCCTACCCTCACCTATGGTCATGAGTTGTGGGTAGTGACTAAAAGAATAAGATTGTGGCTGGGATTTCACTTAGAGATAGGGTGAGGAGGTCTGTCATTCAGGAGGGAAACAGAGTAGAGCCACTACTCCTCATCACTGAAACGAGGCAGCCAAGGTGGTACCAGGATGTCTCCTGGACGCCTACTAGGTGAGGTGAGGAGCATGTCCTACTGGGAGGAGGCATACCCAGGACATACTAGAGAGATTACATGTCTGGTTATGTGTTTATTTCAGTTATTTTGTACTGGGGTGAAAATGATCAGGATTGGTTTCATCATATAAATTCAACAATAATAATGTTTTACTTGAAATGTTTACAGAAAACTAAATAATACCAGAATCAAAGTATGTTAAATAAGCTTTTAAGTAAAAATGTGGATTGTACTTTGGATAAGAACTGCATGTTGTATTAAAGAAAAGTATAGATTTCTATTTTACAAAATATGCAAATTAATTGTAACTGTGCAAAAACAATAATAATAATCAGTTTTTTCTTTAGATGACATTAATTACATAACTAATTATGCTTTGACAAGAAGTAAGTTTTGCTGTTATTATTTTGCTATTATATTTCCTTCTTACAGTAAATTATTCTTGGGGTCCCCACTCAGTAGTCCATGTATGTTAAATATGTTGGAAAGATGAGGGTTAAAGGTACCTGATAAAGCACCATCATCATCAGATTGTATTAGCAAAATCATCAATCCTTTGATCATTTTGTTCATTTTTTTTTTAATTTTTTTATTCTTGGATTAAACATTAAAGCCTATAGGGGCCACTAACTTTACATTTTTGGTCGTGTCATAGCATCTCTCTTTGTAGCCAGCAGAGGAAAGTATCAACCGATCTAACAATAAGATAAATGGTAATATAGATCAGGTACTTTCAAAGCACCATCTTCATTCATTCTGTAAAAATGGCCTGAGGAGTTTCTCTTGCACTGTTCCTGGTGATTCATTCAATAAGTCCCTCATACATTCTAGAAATATTACCTTTATTCTCATATCCAGCCTGCGGGTGCAGAGTAAACCTCTTCAGACCTCTGTGGAAAGACTGAAGGGGCACCATTACTTTAAATGTGAGAATTGGCGCACAAGTAAATAATATGCTAGTGTAAGGGGGAGAGACATAGGGGAATGTTAACAATTAAAAGCTAAGATTTAAAATTAAAGTAAATGGGAATGAAACTGGCCTTAGTAATATTGTGTGCTGTGTTTTGGGTAAGGTATATTAAAAAAAAAAAAAACATTGGACATAAACAGACAAACAAACATTACAAAATAAACACCAACAAAGTTTAGGATGGATTTGAAGTTAGGCTAGTTGACACATAATTATCAGGGTTGCCACTCAACACGCTGCCCCAACAAATCTCATGCCAAATAAAGAGAAGGATCAAAGCCATTACTTAATGAAAAAATTGGACAGTATTTAAGCTTTTTTTCTTAGTCTTAACATTAGGCTTGTTCCATATTTCAGGACAGACACATAAAGATCAGAGGATGCAAAATACAGTTTTACATTTATGTCTGTGATTTTCCAAAGGCACACCAACCTCTCTGTAACCTCTCTGTGAGAGATTACTAATGAGACTCACAGTTAATGTAGCCTAACCCTGGGTTGACAAAATGTAATAGGAGCTCAAAGTATGTTTATTGCTTCTAGCAATTTGAGTGTATTAAATACCTGCAGCAGTGACTTTGTTGGTTTTTCAGTTATTCCTGACACACCTAATGGTAACTCACGGTCGACTTTTCTACAACTGAAACAGGTGACCTGTGACACACAGTCAAAGTCAAAGTAAACAATTTGTTACATCTCTATACAGCTACAACTGTCAGTTACTCTTTTTTTTCCTCTTAGTAAGTCTGATCTATTGACAAAAAATAATAATAATAATAAAATTACATTTATTTTCTTTCCATTTTTCTACTTACATTGATTATTTATAGTAGTAGTTATTATATTACATATAAATTCAATGGTCTTTAATTACACTACAGTTTAAATTTTTTTTTTTTAATTTCGAAAATGATTACATCAGTGTTTGTGGTCCTTTCCCCACCTTTCCCATTCCTAATCTTCTTCCAGCAAAATGAGCACAGATATTGTGCACATGGTTCACAAACAACACAGGCTTGTTTCAGTGGCTGGAACAGAGGCAACCACTGCCAGCATGCCAGCCTGGAGTGTGTCATTTGGCTTTTTAATTTACTTTTAATTACCATGGCTGAGTCTGAGACACTGACATTTTTTACAGGCCATAATCAGCTATCACAAAACATTAACATATTGATGAATAACAGTGTTTATGCCAGTTGCAAAGTAATAATAGAGAAATATAACAGTATATAACAGCTAAAGTTACATAAGTAGGTGGATTCAGCTTTTATAGCATTTGGTTTATAGACCAAAGAAAAACAATTATTTGTTGTGACAATAAATACCTTTGAAACAATGTAGCACAATATTCAGTCTACAGCCTCACTAGCTTACCTAGCTAGCAGCTCAAAATTCAAAGCAGTTTTTCAAGTAATATAACTTTCTGATGTGTTTTGCACACATTCTAGTTTTTGTTGCTTTAGCTACACATCTAAAAATATATGCATCTGCCATAATACGAAAACGTGAAATTTAACACTTATTTCATATGTATTACTGAGCTCTGGGCAGCCTGCTAAGAGTAGACAGGGCAGAGAAACAGGGGGACCTTCAACATCAACACAATAGACAAAGTCATCATCCAGTTCAAAGAATGGAATAAGATCCTCCTCACGATGCCTGTAAAAAGAAAATTTGGTTCCTGGAACCAGGAGGTTTTTCTCACTGAGCCTAGACCCAAGCAACTCAGCTGCTTCCTTTGGCAGATCCAAATCTCGTACCAAGTCATTTAACTCTGGCTGAGTGAATAACTGGGGGACAGATGAGCTTCTAGAAGATGGATCTTCAAAGTCCTCATCACTACAATGTTGTGCATCTGGAGACCAAACATCATCAGACTCTTCTCTGTCATCAACTAAGCCAGTAAAAATGGGAGGTGGTATTTCATCTGAATGTGGTACAGGTCTCATTGATGATGGCAGGTTAGGGGAACTGTTTAGTTTTGGAACTGTATCGAGAAATGACTAAACAGAAGTAGCAGCCATCAAAGTGATTCTGTGGCTCCCTCCATACCATTGGAATACCAAAACCCAAGCTCTTGCTCTTTCCCTTAGTCCATGCTCGGAGGTTTTCGACACACACCCGGCAAACTGAATGAGGTGCCCATGGCTTGTGTTGGTCGCTCAATTTCATACCAAAATAAGTTAAGTATACCTTTTTCACAAAATCTGTTATATTTTGTCACTGTTTGGATGTAGTGAAGCATCCACAGATGCAAAAAAACATCTGGATCATGTTTACAATTGCCACTTGTTAAAAAACGTGACGTGATAAAGCAAAATGGATATTATTTTTGAAGTCAGCAACCCAAAATTAGTAAAGAACAAGTGTTAGATTTCATAGAGCAAATATGATGTAGGGCGGTGTTATGATTCAACAATAATCTCTTCTCTGGCTCATTTTTTTGTTCTCTCGTTGATCCATTTGGTTCAGAAAGATCGCCCCTATCCCTGAGTCTGGTTCTGTCTAAGGTTTTTTTCCTCCCACCTGCTGCCATGTTCGCTCAGGGGGGAATTGTTGCTACAAGACCTTAACTTTGTCAAGTGCCCCAAGATAACACATTATAATTTTATATAATGAATAGAAAATAGAATTTGTTTCCAGCTTTGTTGTTGTTATTGTTGTTGTTTGTTTTGTTTGTTTTGCTTTTAGAAAGTTGCTTTAGTGACCACAGTTGTGCTTTCAAGTGCAGAGGAAACTTTTTTTGTTTATTTCACTTCATCATATTGCCTATTAATGGGGCTATTGTGGCTTTTGGGGTCATCCTGCTTTGCACTTGCAAAAACACCACATAAACAAGCATATTAGGGCAACTAGCAGGAAACCCTTTCACCTTTCCAAAACAGCTGCTTTTTACATGACTAATTTTGAACATTTATTTTTAAGTCTGACCAATAATAGACAGTAGAAATCAGTGTCTACTATTTTACTGTTTTGTCTAAAACAGTTTTAGGGATCTTTATCCATGTTGACTTGCTGGCTGATATAATCAGTGCCATATCTGCAATGCCGGCTTGTTTACTGACCACCAGGGGTTAAAGTGGGATTTGGTACCACTACACTGCAGTCGGGGAAATGACAAATAACTGAAATAATAATTTGTATTGTGACTTCCAGTATATTTTTCATTGTGGACAGCCTGTGATCACCTGAACTGTGATGCTGCAGATGCTGAGACTCTGCTTTTTCTGCCAACTGTAGTCCACTGCATTCAACAATATATAAGCAAATGTTATTTGAGCTATCATTGCTGCTTCCCTACCCCTAGCTACTATAAAGGAGGAATTTAGGCAATTGATTCCAAGGAAATTGATGACTGTTACCCTTTACCTAACCCAACAGTGACCATGGACATCATAGTCTGCCCTGCACCTGTCCAACGTAGTCCAATAATGTAAACTTTACCACAGTACTGCTAAGTACCCAGTTTAGCCTGCACTTACTGTCCATTATAAACTTAAATAACAATAATTATCATTGCACTTGTTGTAAAAGACATCTCCCAATATGAATTATTCACATAACTTCAGGAACACATCATATCAGATTTATTGCCTGATTAAAAAAACTCTAACAAGTAAGTAGGCTTTAAATTTGCAGTTTACCAAATGTCACTTGCTGAGAGGTCCTTGCCTATGAAAATGATCTCTCGTCCTCTCCTGTCCTCTCTTTCATACATCTTTTTCTATCTCTGAGCATGAACTGTGCCCTTTAGCTAGCAAGATACTAGACTGCACCAAACTGCAAAGGAACTTGTGTGTTTGGTGATATTAAATAAATATTTAAATTAATTAATAATTCATTAATTAATTAAATAATATTGGCTAGTCATTTGAAAGATTGCATTTGACATTACATGCCACTTAAGTAATTCACACTTTCCTTATGTACTTAGCAACATGACTGGTTGCTGAAGAGTACCAGAACCACAACTTTATTGACATCTGCAAGCATGAATGTTTTATAGGGATGAAAAGAAGCGAAGGATGTGTGTACTGTGGGACCATGGGTTGTCACTATTTTCTGGTTGCATATCTCAGTAGTGTGAGCTGGAAAGGAGGCCAGGCTGCACTACAGGAAAAATGAACTTGCTTGAATTTGTTATATTGATATTATTATGTATTAAACTGCCCATGAGGTTTACTCATTAATTAAAGGAAAATGAAAACAGTATAACCCTGCCAACGACCATGCTGAGATGACCTGGTCCAAAAGGACTGCAGTTACACTGAATCTGTGAGGTTCCTCGAAAGACAGTAAGTAATCTTCTTTGATTTTCTATAATTTAGCTTAACCACAGGGTAGTAGTATGTCATAACCAGTAATTCTTGGACATTATTTGTTTTGATCATCAATTAATAGAAGACCGCTGTAGCTACCAGCAAGTCCTCTCTGGCTAACCCAGCCAGGTATCTCACCTCAGCTTAAGGTTCCAGCACTGTGGAGCCAGCAATAGACTCAGCCCTGAGTTAAGCGCAACTGTCAAGAGTTGTTGTTGTTAGAATCACCACTTAACCTAAATGTGCATGTCTTTAGACAGTGGGAAGCAACCAGGGCTGGCACAGGGAGAACATGCAAACTCCACAGGGAAAGGCCCCAGCCAAACAGCATGTTTAAACCATGAACATTCTTGTTATGAGGCAACTGTGCTAAACATACACTGCAATGCCTGATTACCGCACTGTTGAGTTGAACCTACTGGTCTTTTTTTTTTCTTTTAAGAATTTATTGACTTCATTATGAAGTTTTAAAAATAGGCAAAAGGACTGAACATCAGTTTACCACTTGACAACGAGCCAGGGCAGAGGGTTAGCCTCTGTTTTCAAAGACAGTTTCAACTGCCAGCAGCTAACAGCTGATGGTTATTCCAGCTTTGAATTGCAACTATTTCAAAAAGACATATGTACTCCATTGCAGTTAACTGGCCACTGAAATACAATAAGGATTTTGTTCATGACTTCTTGGAATTCTTTATGCTGAGACAGCTTTTTAATCCTGGGAAGCTTTAATATTCACATTTGCTGCCTAGATACACCAATAGCTAATGGCTTTTTAAATCCTATTGACTCTTTTAATCTTGTTCAGTCAGTTAAAGGCCCCACACACAATCGTGAATAACTCCAGACTTAGTGTTACCTAGTGGCCTGTCTCTCTGTGACACTGAAATTTGTGGCTTTCATTTTTCCAGTCATATGCCTGTGATATTTGAGATTTCTCTTTCATATCAGTGTGTCAAAACTCACACCATTCTCACATATTATCTCGGCTACTGCTACTTCTTGACAGGCCCTCTCCTCACTTCACTACTGACCACTTACTCTCTCTGCTTAATTCACCTGATCAAATGTCCTCGATTCTGTTGTTCCCCTCAGAATTAGAAGTCTTAAACCTAAAGCTGAGCCTTAACACTCAGGCACTCAGATAGGTCTGTAGGAGAGCTGAATGAAAATTAAAAAAGGATGTCGTTTGACTTTCTTAAAGATTCTTTGTTAAATTATCAGAAGACTGTCAGAGCAGCAAAAACATAGTTTTTCTCTGATTTTGTCTCTAACAACGGATCTATAGGAAACCCTTTGCAAAGATCTTTGACAGCACTTGTACTATTTTTATTTCACATTCCTTCTTTCCTTTGTCTTGAACTGACTACTGTAGCAGTCTTTATTCAGCTGTCAGTCTGTCGCTGCTCACGCAAGCGAGACCAGATATCACTCATATTGGCTTCTTTACAATGGTTGCCAGTCAGTTTTAGAATAGATTTTAAGACTTTGATGGTAAAGATTATACATAGATGAAATTGGGTCTTTACAGTAGTAAAGATAAATTTACTCATACATTTTAGAAAAAAATGGCCCCTTTGCATCAGGACCTCTCCAACAATTGACATTTTTAAAAACTCACTTGAAAACGCATTTTTATTTTGGCTTTCAAACCAAACCAAGTTCCATTCAACTCCTGGTACTTCTCACTGTTGCTTTGCTCTTTGTTTCTGATGTAACTGTCACTGCCGAGTTCTGCATGTTTCTGGTCCTCAGTAATACTGGTATTTTGATCAAACAAATCAGAACTTACCTGAACTTAATGTTGAGCAATATAAGACAAATAAGGATGCATCTTATATTGGGTATTACAGGCAGCTGAGTTACATTTTACAGTGAGCCAATGAGTTTGCAGTTTTTTAGGGTTGTAGTCACATTTCTACACAGAGATGGGTCCACAAAGAAAACTGCTGACAGCCCAAGAGCATATGTGTGCCTTTCTCTGTAATGCACACACAGAGTTTGATTTTCATGTATTTGGCTAGTTCTTTCTCTTTAGTATCAAATCTGTTACATACTGTATTGGACTGTTAAAATTAAGCTTTTAATGTAACTCACACAGATCTGAAGTGTGTTAGATTAATGCCTGAATCATGAAAAAAAACAAAAAAAAAACAAGAGTATCGCACATATTTAGGCACATGGCACATTAACTTCATTAACGTATGAACAGGTCAGGATCCGATGGTAAACAATGTTTTGTGTTTTTCTATACATCCAACAGGTCAGCTGTTAAATGCAGATTGCATGTTTATATGATTGAATAGTTTATAAGCCCTTCGCTGGATAAATCATGTGCTCCTGAGCTGTCAGATTTATCCAGGGATCACAAACATTTATCCACATTTCCTAGCAATTTCTAACAGAATAATTCACCCTTTATATCAAAAACATATTGATTCTCCTTCATCGTCCTCTCACTGATCTGAATTCCCATGCTGTTTGTGGAGAGAAATACATGTAAATCCTGTGTTTATACTGCATTGTTTTGGTTAGCAGATTACTTAGCGCCCTCACTGGGTCTACTCATTTCCGACCTGCTAATTTGTGCCGTTGGTCATTATTGAAATTAATTGGCTGCATCTTTGTTCATAAATTAGCACATTGTTAATTGAACACCAATAGAACTTTCCACTCCCATGAGTGCAGTTTTGCGATTGCAACTTCATGCTAATTTGCCCTGCTTGGTAAATCAGGCCCTTTGTCGTAGCAGTTCTTATTGGTGGTGGTGGTGGTGTGGGAGATCTTCCTGACGTAAGCTCCTTGGATGCTCCTTGTCTCATGCGGGGTCATGCCTCTTAATATCCCCCACCCTCCCTTTTTATATTGCTCTTCATGCATTATGAGAAGATTTCATGTCTTAACATGAGTGGTATCTATCTCTTCCTGTGGCATGTTGATGGCTTTGGCTTTATTTCTGCCATAGAGCTGAATGCTCTGCATCTGATTTACCATCTGGAGGTATTTGGCTGTGACTGATCTCCTTGCATCCTCATCATGGTTTCTGTTGGGATACCCAGGATACTTTTTTGGTACCGCCATACCCCTTCAATCTGTATCACCTCCTCTCTCTTTGCCAGCATGTGGCCATGCTTATTTAGTCCAAATGACATCCAGACGTGCTTCGTGTGTATATCCTGGTTAGTGAGTCACTTTCTTTCTTGATGTACAGGTATCCTCCATGTATAGGAGGTAACTTATGGTGACCCTGCTTCTGAATCTACAGCTCTGGAAAAAAAAAAAACTGCAAAATTATCAGTTTCTCTGATTTTTTACATTACATACAATGTAAGTAATGTACGTGTGACTGGGTGAATGTGGCATGTAGTATGAATTACCAATTACCAATCCTCAGAGTTGGGGAACATTGTCAGAGCAGAAGGCAGTTTTCTTCCAGGATAACCTTGTACGTGGCTTGATTCATGCGTCCTTTGCAAAGACGAAACTGCCCGACTCCAGCCTTACTGAAGCATCCCCAGATCATCACCGATCCTCCACCAAATTTCACAGTGGGTGCGAGACATTGTGGCTTGTAGGCCTCTCCAGGTCTCCATCTAACCATTAGACGACTAGCTGTTGGACAAAGCTGGAAATTAGACTCATCAGAGAAGATGACTTTACTCCAGTCCGCTATGGTCCAGTCTTTTGCAAAGTGACATTCTAATGAGGTGACGGTCATCCCGGTCAGTGGAGAGTCGTTTTCGGCCTCTGCCAGACTGTAGCTTTGTTGTTCCCAATGTCTGCTGCTTGACCTTGTTCTTATGAACCGCTGTCTTAGAAATTTTAAGGATGGAAGCAACCCGACGCTCACTGTATCCCTCTGCCAGTAAAGCCAGAATTGAACCCTTCTT
>VUQI01040194.1:0-10467 GCA_015106735.1 Paratilapia polleni | reverse complement strand
CACTATTTTTCTTCTTTTATTCCTTCCTTTCTTACCGCCTTTCTTTGGTGACAAGAAGATAGATCATTTTACCACTGTGTGTGTGTGTGTGTGTGTGTGGCTGTACAGTATGTGCGAGTATAATGGTGCCATTTAATCACAACTGAGGTCACTGGAGGACTTCTGAGCAACCGAGAGTGCTGTGCTAAAGACATCACATCAGTTCAAAAGATTAGCGTAAGCATAGATGGATGGTTTGGAATGGCAGTGTAATTAGAGCTTGTTATGGCAATTTATGACAGTATAACAACATATCTCGTGAAAGCCATTGGGCAAAGATGGTTAATATGTCACTGTCAAAACACTTGGTGATGTGGAAAAGCTGCAAAAGAGTCAAGTTGGTAGGATATATTTTAAAACTGTCAATGAACAAGTCACTTTTCATATCTACCCTATGTAAAGCTGTGAGCATACTCTCATTATCATCCAAGGCTCGTTTGGAGTGCTGATATATTGGTTCCACTGGTCCACTGATGATTTAGCAATAATAATTTCCCTGGTGAGTATAAAGTCAAAACCCAACCTGCAAGATGATCTTACATGTTGTGCTAACGGGAGGGTAGGTTGTAGTACCGTAGCACACACGCTGATTTGTCAAGAGTTGGCTTACAGGGAGCTGTGCTGTCTTTGGGGCAGCTAATGTTAGGTAATGACAGCTTTTGGACTCACGCGGAGTGCTGAGAGAGTTTCATCGGAGCAAAATATCACTAACAATCTGCTGCCTAGAAGAGAGGCGCTAATTACTAGTTCTAGGCCTCAGTGTGTCATCATAGAGGGATGTCTAAAGGGACTGTGGTGTGCAAAAAAATCAAGAGAGACTGTTTGATCGCCTGTTAATGCAAAACCTTGGCATATTGGAGTTTTAGTAAGAGAGATATTCGTTTGAGGCAAAGCTGCTCTGGGGGCAGGAATCATACTTTTGCTTCAGATAAAACTCCATCAGATCTGCATATCAAAAATGATGCACACAGGCTTTGCTAAGCTTTCTTGGAAGCTTGGCCTATTAACTGGGTAAAGTTCACACCCACCTCATTGCAAGTTTATTGCACTGCTGACAGATCATAAATTATTACATAAATTATTACAACAGTTGCCTTATGCCACCCTGAAAGCTCATTGAGAAGAAGTACAGACTAGGCGCTGAATGAACCAAAGCAGTTAGTTACCCTGCAACTCATTACTCCTGGAAAAGAAAAAGAACTGACAACCATTTTTGATAACAAAGAAGCCAAACATTTCACTATAAGGAAGTGATGTCTTTCTTGTTCTTATGTTACTGTAAAGTCAATATAATTTGGTTTGGTAAATTGGCTGCTTTTATATAGCACTTTTCTACTCTTAATGACGACACTAAGCACTTCACACTACAAGCCACCCATACTCGTACACATTTAAACATCTTCTTATGTCATACATACAGCTTTCTCTATCATACAGGCGCTCATCAGTGATACACAGGGAGCTGCTTCTGTGGTTCAATATCTTGCGAAAGTTACATGTGGAGTGAAGGAGTCAGAGATCAGCCACCAGCCTTGGATTAGTCAAATACCCACTTTGCCTCCTTACCTCCATGGCTGTGGTTGTTGGGGAAAAACAAGCAGTTGGATTTTACCATGGGCTTTATGAAAGCATGATTAGAATTTTCACTTATTTCTTCTTGTTTTCTTACAAATTTAACACCAAGTCATCAGTTAATCAAGAAAATGAAACTGAAGACAAATTACTGGAATTGAAGTCTTTGGATATAGAACTATTAGACTGTGGTTTTTGTTGTGGAAGCATCCATGACTACATTTTTAGAGCATTTCTCAGAAGTACTGTTGCTAGGTTACACAAAATGCCTTTTTTCCCCTTGGCCATTATTTAAACTGTTAATATCATACATTGTGCCCCTTCTTGATTTTGTTTGGTTGATGAGAGAGAAGTGACATGGGCGAGTGTGCTCCAAAGTTAAATTGTTTTCTGCTTTTTTCAAACTGCTTTAGGCTGAGACTGAGATTCATGCTGAGGTTCATGGGATTTGCATGGAAAACACATGGTGGGAGTACACAAACTGCAGCCTGTGGGCACTGGCCCTTATGGCACATGCCCCATGAGCATGGTAACAAAAACACCTGGGGCCCCCGTGCAGCTAACCTTGAGTGGGGCCCTTTCCACCACCACAGAGAAGCCAAATTTTAGCATCTTCCAGCTTGAGGACAGTTAGCTATTATTTTAACAAAATCAAAAACTGGACACAGATTACACAATTAATTTGGTAAATTTTCATCTGCTCTGTATTTTAGACAGTAAAAACTAAAAATTATAAGTGTCACAAATACAAAGTCTTTGACATAAGTCTGAACCAGCAAAGATTGTATTTTAAATACCTGTTCAACTGCTCGTTAACGCAAATATCTAATCAGCCAATCATATGGCAGCAACTCAGTGTATTTAGGCATATTGACATAGTCAAGACTACCTGCTGAAGTTCAAGCCGAGCATCAGAATGGAGAAGAAAGGTGATTTAATTGACTTTGAACATGGCATGATTGTTGGTGCCCTGTGGGCTGGTCTGAGTATTTCAGTAAATGCTGCTCTACTGGGATTTTCCCACACAACCATCTCTAGTGTTTACAGAGAATGGTGAGAAAAAGAAAAAATATCCATTGAGTGGCAGTTCTCTGCGCGAAAACCCCTTGTTCATGTCAGAGGAGAATGGTCAGAGTGCTTCAAGCTGATAGGAAGGCAACAGTAACTCAAACAACCACTCATTACAGCCAAGGTATGCAGAAGAGCATTTCTGAATCCACATCATGTTGAACCTTGAAGCAGATGGGCTACAGCAGCAGAAGACCACACCAGATGCGACTCATATTAGCTAAAAGCAGGAAACTGAGGCTACTATTCACCAAATTTGGGCAATAGAAGATTGGAACAATGTTGCCCGGTTGGATTCAGATGGTAGGGTCAAAATTTGGCATAAACAACATGAAAGTTTGGATCCATCCTGCCTTGTGTCAATGTTCAGGCCGGTGGTGTGGGGGATATTTTCTTGGCACACTTGGGTCTCCTTAGTACCAATTGAGCATTGTATAAAGCCACAGCCTACCTGAGTATTGTTGCTGCAGTTTACCCATCATCTGATGGCTGCTTCCAGCAGGATAACGCACCATGTCACAAAACTCAGATCATCTCAAAATGTTTTTTTTTTTTAACATGACAGTGAGTTCACTGTACTCAAATGGCCTCCACAGTCATCAGATCTCAATCCAATAGAGCACCTTTGGAATCTCTTGGAAGAGCAGATTCATTTTTTGTTGGTTTAATTTTGTTGAGAAGTGGAGGCACCCCCAGTCAAAACTGGCCTGGAATTTGGGCCCCACCCCCTGTGTGGCAAACAGCTTGCTGCTTCAGCCAGAGCAAAGCTTAGGGATAGTGTTTCAAAAAGCCATTTGGTTCATTGTTTTTGATTAGTGCAGCTTTAATATGATTTTATTGTGCAGCTGTGTCAAAGTAAACACTACCAGAATTTCTAGTGGAACAACAACAAACCTTCAAAAAAAAAAAAAAGAAGAAGAAAAGAAAAGAAAAAAGATGTAATTTGTCACAGTGATAATTTCTGCATTCAGAGACATGATAAATGGCCGGTGATTCAAAGCACCAGTTCTGTCAGTGTCAACAAAATTCTACAATTAATTGCTCTGCTTCCATGAAATATTTGCAATTCTTCAAAGTATGGTTCTTCTGTTTGCACAGCCGTTGTTCTGTTCTCTTTGACAGTAAAGAAATTCCCCTTTATGAATGCAGCTCCATTTCTCATCATGGTGAGTGACCCTCTGTGCCTTCTGCTAATACTGGCTTGTCTAATAGCAGATGAATATGGTGGATGCTCTGAATAATGTGGCTCCAAGGGCCTTGCACAAGAAGTGCAAGCAGCCTCGGAGATAAATAGGCTCTTTGTAGACTGGCTTAATGATTGTCCAAATGTTTTATTGAATGAAAGGTTTTGACCAGTAATATATGAACCATAAATATGTATTGAACACATTGTTTGATGAATAGGTTAGCAATGTTTAGGCTCAGCTGGAGATTTTTACTCTGGTTTGCATGATTTCACCAGGGAGGCACAAGAAAAGAAAAAGAAATTGGAAAAGCAGAATTAAAAGTGAAACTGTTAGCTTGCATCAATACAAAGTGATCTGGGGCTGCGGGTGTTTTTAATGCAGGGAAAAAAAAGGGTTTGGGCTGAGAAAAACATGGAAGAGGTCAGAGAGGATGTTTGATTGTGTTTGGCCTGCATGCAACATTTTGATTGGCCTGAAATTGCCCAGCAGACTCAAAATTAGATCAAGCATCTGTAAATAAAATATGGTTTTGGTTCAAGTAAACACAGGCGAGCACTCCCAAATAAATGTTGCACTCGTCTAGCTTTTATGTGCTCGGCTCTTTGGAATGAGACGGCAAAATGTCAAGGCAAATGGGTGCTAACTTCCAGATTTACAGCCTAGTGAAAAAAAAAAACTAACGAGAAAATGGGCATCAGACCAACAAAGAGGCTTTTTTTTGTTTACCATATTGAGCCAGATATAGTAAACTTGAAACTGTGAAATATGTATCACAATGAGTAGGCTCAGTGCTAAAGCTGTGTGCGCACAGAGACTGAAATATGTACAATGTTTAGATGCTTATGTGTATCTCAATCCACAGTTAACCATCTTAATACGGAAAAAATTGGCCCGTTCTCACTGAAAAGAACACCAAAGAAGGACGTTTTTCATTATGCATTCATATAGGCAGAATCAATGGCTTTGCTATTTTCACCACACTATGTCTTTTTGTTTTTGTTTTTTTTCCTCAATTGCATCATCAGATTTAGGGAGGGTAATTGATAGTAGAACTCACATCAAGGTGGACTCCACAAAGTGCCTCAGATTAAATGATAAAATAAAAAATGACAGTCACAGGGAATCAAGGACAGTCTGAGCTGCCTTAGGAGAAAGATATTTATTTATATGTGGCAAATGGGCCCAAGACGGAAAGACTAGATGGGACAGTGTCAATTTTAAGTCTTAACCTATTTACTGATTTGACTTACGACTTGCATCTTGTAAAAATTGGGCAGCACAAAAGGGACAGGTTTCTTTTCTTTTTTTTTTCTTCTTCTTTCTTTTAAATTTTATTTTATTTTTACTTTTGAGTTCAGCATGCGATAGGCCAGATGCTGCCTGTGTCTCACCCAGAGACAGTATAAAAGACAAAGCTTACGGGTCTGAAAAGTGAAGCCAACATAGAAGTTTCTTAAACCTGCATTCTTTTTAAAGGCCACCAGGGGGCGATAGCTGTGGTTGCAAAAAGACTTCCGGTCCTGTAGACATCTACAGGAAAACGGCCCTCTGCGATGACCTCTGTAAACACAGAGTTTGCTGCTGAGTTTATGGTCTCACTTGCTCATACCAACTACCGACTTGTGATTGACAAGTCGGTAGTCAATGAGCATGTGGTTTCACAGTCAGAGCCGTCCCTCATCCATCTTTTAAACTGCCTACGGTGTCTGTGGTCTCACATGTCTGTGGTCCTTTGATGTCAGTACCTTAATGCACTAACTGCAGCAATAATGGCCACAGAGAGGCAATGGTTCAATTTAGTGACCTACGAAGACTGAGATCATGGTTCGGATCCTGTTTAGACCTGTGTTCTGAAATTTGTTTTGCTTATTTTCCACTCATGGATTAAAAAATTTTTTTTTTTTTTTGGTTTTTACTTGCCTTGTACTTCTCTTTCCCTTGTTGGTTAGGTTGAGAACTACTTGGTTAGGTTTAGGAAAAAAATGTGGTTTAGGTTGAAATACACCCCTTAACTTTGCATGTAGAAAAATTATGAGTGGAGAGTGACAGACCTGCCTCACCCATTGTTACTCACTACTGCCAAAGGATACCTTTTGACAAAATGACATTAACTGATGATGAGGCTTAGGATAATGGGCTGGATACACTTCAAAACTGCTGGCTTTCATTAGAGCATTCTCTGTCTCTATAAACTAACATTTTGTTAATGTTTAAATTCTCCCTATATTACCTTAGAGCACATTAAGCAACTGTTTCCTGTACAGATTAGTACTCTTGAAGAGCAAAACTGTGTAAAACTGTTGGGAGTTCCTCTTTAAGATGACCAATTGACACACACACCAGATTTACACACAGCTTAAGGGAGTGGTAAGGTGGCAGAGCATGATTCTGGTTACAAATTAGGGTAAAGCACAGGCCAGCATGTGGGCCTCTCAGCTGCAGTGTGCAAAAGAAACTGGCAGGCTTTTAAGGCCTGCCACTGGCATTGAACTCACACTAGTAAACACAGGGCTAGTCAATTCCAGGGCTTGTATGTTGAATGTAGAGTTAGATGTACTTAGTGACATTTTACTTTCAATCAGCAGTACCTAAATTACTGTACATTGCATTGCAAATTTGTGTAATGCCATTAAATCCCAGCAGTTACCACATTCCTTTCCTAAAACTACAAATACAATAGATTCAATGGGCTACAATCTAAAGCCTCTATGAAAGAGTGAGACAGTACTTAGCTACTGGATGTCATATGTTGAACCAAACTGACCCTGTGTATCGTGTGGAATCAAATGGATTGACACTTTTCTGACTTTTCTGACCAGTGACTTACACTACAAGCCACATTTTAATTTATCACATATATTTTATACAACACTTAATTCTGTGCACGAATGCACACCTATGGCCAATTTAGGCCCAAGTCAAACAGGCTTAGAGACCAGTTGGCAACTGTCTGGCGACCACTGGGAAAAATGAGTGTTCCCCGCCCAGTTGCAAGTGACTGCTGGAGGTCTCTGGCAGTTGCTGTGAAATTGATTGCTAAGCCCCAGTCACGCAGGTATAGAGACCAGTCAGTGACCCCATAGTAACCACCGGTCCCTAGGGTAAAATGTGTATTCCCCGACCGGTTGGTGAGTGGTTGTAGGAGGTTGCTAGCTGTCACTAGGTGAAATCGGTCGCCAAGACAGTGCTACACCAAAAACCTCCTTGTGATTGCTTTGGTCACTAGCAGATTGCTGTGGTCACCCGTAGTTTGCATGGAAGACACCGACTTGTATGCAAACACTCACCAACTGCTCGCTAAGTGGTTAAAAGTGGCTCATTTTGAAACATGTTGGTTGCAGTGGTAAGGCACAACTTTTACTAGTTTCCGTTTCTGGTTTGCATTGCACTTTTTCAAGTTTCACTACAGCTCAGAGGTTAGCTAGTGAGTGTTTGCAGACAAGTTGACGTCTTCCATGCAAACTACAGGTGACTACGGCAATCTGCTAGTGACCAAAGCAATCGCAAGGAGGTTCTTGGTGCAGCACTGTCTTGGTGTCTGATTTCACCCAGCGACAGCTAACAACCTCCTGCAACCACTCGCCAACCGGTCAGGGAATACACATTTTTCCCTAGTAACTGAAGGTTGCCAGGGGATCGCTGACTGGTCCCTAGGCCTGTGTGACTGAGGCCTTAGAATTACCAATTAACCTAATACACAGGTCTTTGGACTATGGGAGTAGTGCCTGTAGGAAAACAACACCAATAGACCCAGATACCAGGAGATTTTGGACCTGGTATCTGGTTCAAAATCAGGAGATTTTCTTGCCATGAGGCAACATTGCTAACCACCGCACCACTGTGCCACCTATGGCAACATTATAATATAACATAACATAATATTATAGCATAATATTTTTGAGTATCTGGAGAACAGTTTATTTTTTGTGTATTGTGTCTGTGCAACACTTTCTGAAACCCATAGCTGTGAATACATTTCAAATACATTTGGTTGTCTTGACAATGAATAGTGAGTACTCTGTGCATGTTGGAGAGGTGCTCTGCTCACATTTTCTGTTGAGGTATACTGCAGATCCATTCTCTCTCTGATTTGATTTTCCTGAAGGCCCATTCACAGCAGGTAATACTGGTTTCTTTAGCCCGTTTCAGACATGGGGCATGTAACATTGCTGGCCTGATCAGTCTTGACAACTGATGGCAGTCTGTTGTTCAGACATAGGTCATGTTTATGTAATGTTCCTTGAGTGTTAGTTCATCATGAATAAACTCATCATGCACAGGGACCGTTGAAGTTGCTGACTGTAAGTGCAGAATCTCCTAAATACATGCTTTAAGGCTAGCTTCACATGCTGATAAATGAAGGGAAGATGTCATTGTTTAACTCCACCAGGGCTAAGTGGCCAGTGGAATCAGTCATGCTAGTTACCTCTGTTTCTGTTGAAGCACAAGTTACTATTAGCCAAATCATTAGCTTAAGCTTGGTAGTTATTGCTGATGTGGGTGTCTTTTACTACCAAACCGCATGACTTACGTTTACTAATATAAATAAAATTATATCAACAGAATTCAAGTGAGGGGGTGTAGTGACCTTCTTGGACGGGCCTGGACCCCCACAGCCACACTTAATGCCGATGCTGCTCCTGATTGTTGCCATACCTGCAGAACACTTGTTACACTTGTGGCAACAAGTCTTTTCAGCATAGATTTTAAGTAAATGAACATTTAGTTCTCTCTACCATTTTACACTCACGGTCTATCTTACTGCTTCTATAATTAACTGTTAATTGTCTCCGTCCCTCACACACAGGCTCCAAGATTGGTAACAGCAAAAATGCATCATATGTGAATGTCTGTTGTAAATTAGAAACTGAGTTAGGGAGATACAGTGTTTTTCTGTTACACGGATGGTCATGTTTTTCAAATATAAAAGTCATTAAGAGGTCAGAGGAGAATGGCCAGAATGCTTACAGCTGATAGGAAGGCACTAGGAGTTCACTGGTTTGTGGTCCCACCCGTAGCTGGGTTATAGGAAGGCAACAGTAACTCAAACAACCAGCTGTCACAACCAAGGTATGCAGAAGAGCATCTCTGAAACCACAACACATCAAACCTTGAGGCAGATGGGCTACAGCAAAAGAAGACCACACCAGATACCACTCCTGTCAGCTAAGATCAGGAAACCGATTACAACAAAAACAATTTGCACAGCCTCATCAAAATTGAACAATAGAAGACTGAAAAACGTTGCCTGGTCTGAGGAGTCTCGATTTCTGCTGGAACATTTCGATGGTAGGGTCAGAATTTGGTGTGAACAACATGAAAGCATGGCTAAATCCTGCTTCATATCAACAGTTCAGGCTGGTGATGGTGGTGTAATGTTTGTGGGGGATATTTTCTGGCACACTTTGGGCCCCTTATTACCAGTTGAGCATCACTTAAATGCTACAGCCGACCTGAGTATTGTTGCTGGGCATGTCCATCCCTTTATGCCAATCTTCCATGTCACAAAGCTCAAATCATTTCAAACAGATTTCTTGAACATGACAATGAGTTCAACAGAGCACCTTGGCGATGTGGTGGAATGGGTGATCATGGATGTGCAGCTGCCAAATCTGCAGCAACTGCATGATGCTATCATGTCAATATGGGCCAAAATCTCTGAGGAATGTTTTCAGGAACTTGTTGAATCTGTGCCACGAAGAGTTAAGGCAGTTCTGAAGGCAAAAGGGGGTCCAACCCGGTACTAGCACGGTGTACCTGATAAAGTGTCTGGTGAGTGTACATTTTTCCTTCTGTTGGCAAAATGCAATGCCTTACTATCGACAGAAGGAGGTTATAATGCACTTACAAGCTGTTTTGTTAATAGTCTTACATCAGTTCTGCGTATGATGCTGGATAATGTGGCTCCTCTGAAAAAGAGAGCTTCAAATCAAAAGAGCTTGATTCCTTTTACTCTTACTAGTAATGACTTCATGAATTTCTTTACAAATAAAATTTTAACTATTAAAGAAAAAAATTATTCACAGCCATCCCACAGACGTCTCTTTATCTGCGGCAACTTTCAAAAATACCGATACTTAGACTCTTTCTCTCTCTGATTGATCTTTCTGAGTTCACTTCAATAATTATTTCCTCTAAACCATTAACGTGTCTATTGGACCCCATCCCTACAAGACTGCTCAAAGAAGTCCTACCATTAATTAATGGTTCAATCATAAATATACTCAGTCTATCTTTATTAATGGGCTACGTACCACAGGCCTGTAAGATGGCAGTAATTAAACCATTACCTAAAAAGCCGTCTCTTGACCCAGCTGTCTTAGCTAATTATAGGCCAATCTCTAACCTTCCTTTTATTTCTAAAATTCTTGAAAGAGTAGTTGCAAAACAGCTGACTGATCATCTGCAGAGGAATGGTTTCAGAGTTTCAGTCAGGCTTCAGAATTCATCACAGTACAGAAACAGCTCTAGTGAAGGTTACTAATGACCTTCTTATGGCCTCTGACAGTGGACTCCTCTCTGTGCTTGTCCTGTTGGACCTCAGTGCAGCATTTGATACCGTTGACCACAATATTTTACTGCAGAGATTAGAACATACCTT
>VUQI01040192.1:0-20537 GCA_015106735.1 Paratilapia polleni | reverse complement strand
GTCCAAAAAACAAAAAAAAAAAAAAAAAATGAACTCCATCACAGAAATCTGTCATTTGGAATTTAAGGCTTTTTTTTTTAAACACAAAAAACATCTGTTGTAGTTAGATCCAATACTTTTACTTGTTTTTGTTGTGTGTGTGCTTTTGGTCTTTATTCCAAAGCAAGAGAACATCAGCACTGCTGCAAAGGGAAAAGGCTCTGAGCCGCTACGTTTTCTTTTTTGATCAAATAATTTTAAATGTGTGATTCTGGTCACACAGTTACATACCTGCATTTCTGTCTCCTACAGACAACAAATTTGGACTCTAGTTGTGAAAACGAAGGCTTTAAAGTTGACTTAGACTGCCCGTGGACATATTGGACAGGGAATCTGCAGCTGCTCAGGTTGGGCATCAGCTTATGATCTGTCTCAAGACCTGGTCACGCTTTTAAAATAGCAAAACTGATGAGTAGATTTGCCTGTGTGGGTGCAGTAAATTTGTTTATATTTCTCCATGTTGTGTAACTTTGGCTACCTGCAATTTTACACTGCTGACTCACAGTAAAACATCTTGACAGTACTAACTTTTAAGGTCATGAAGGGTCAGAGAGCTCCAGAAGTGAGGAAGCTAAAGTAGCAATACTTATTTTCTGTGCTACACCATCCACTTTTATTTAACCTCCTCTGTCAGAGTATTGTCTGCTGCACAAAAGAGGAATTGTTTGCAGATGGTTATGAAAGAAGTTAAATGCACAAATATGTAGTGTGAGTTTATTGTCCTGTTTTGCCACGTAATGATTGGCTATTTTCAACTTAATGATAACAACTTGTAATTTAATAAAACATTATATTGTTTTCTGAAAAAACACAATGATGCAGAATGCAATGATTGAGAATCAACTTTAACCTTCCCCAATGACTTAAATGAGCCACCTGCTTTATATTGCTAAAATATCATCAGTATTACCATCATTGCCTCTTTTTTTCACTCCAGCTGCACCACATTTTTGTCTATCTTAATGTTTTCCAAACAGACCTTAGAACAGCCCTTATCCTCCCAGTCCAGCCTTGCCCAGACCTAGCCAACTTATCACCCATGCCAACCCATCTTTTCTCCATTACACCACAAACAAATTGGTCTGTTACACCTCTGTCTGGACCCAGATTGCATTTCTCTTCTCATCCCTCACCGCCTAAACATTCTTTCTTCTTCACTGTGACATTTTCAGCCAGTCAGACACCTTCTCTCTCTTCATGTGTGCCCTCAATGCTTAACTGCCTTTACTTGTCAAGATTGAATCACATCTCTCTTTCACTCCTTCACACATGTGCACATGGGCAAGCGCACACACACAAAACACAAAAGCACATAACAAGACTAAAATATCAACCCACACAAACAAAGACACTTGTTCTTACATACAAATTGCAACCAGAGAGTGAGCACACACCTTGGGTAACACACATATTCTTTCATAGTTAATATCCCCAAAAAGAAAACTACGGGACTGAAATTCTCTTGTGCTCATTATTGTGCAAAAGACCAATAATGAGAAAAAAATGTTTTGCCTGCTTTGTTCAAGATGCATTTTATTTTTTATTTAAATTGGATAGTTTACAGTTGTGTAGTTTCAGTGTTTGAAGGAATGTTACAAAGGAGGCATGTAGAGATGGAAAGAACATGCCTCTTATGAACAGCAGCAATTTAATGATAATTTTTACTGGTATTTATTTGTGCTTTGATATATAACTGCATTGAATGGCTTTCTTAAGGTACCGATATGCTGAAACAGATGTGCTCAAGAGATGGTGGAACAGAATCCGAAACCCCCCTCCTCCACAACTATCTGATGTCAGAAGCTGCTCACATGCAGTAGCAGCTGGGCAGCTCTGTGGAGCTGAGTGAGCAGGGATTGAACCTCTCATTTAAGCTCTTTTTTGCTTAACAGAAGTTGCTGTTCTCTGTACCAATCGGTACCGATTGGTACAGAGAACCCCAACACTTGAACTACTGAAAATTATTACCTGCGAAGTATATGTATGTGTAGGCTCCCAATCATCCAGGTCATGGTAGCCTTAAAGCACTTGAGTTGATTAAGAGTCCCAGGTATTAAGGTGATAAGGTGGTATACCTGAGACCAACTACTACCTGGGACTGATGATGGCAAGGTGGGGCAATGGCTCACAAGAATTCACACTTTGACTCCTGTCACCGTAGTGACCCACGCCCTGATTCACACCTTGGCTCATGTGACCCTTAACAACTCACATGATGACAGGGTGGGTCAAGGATTCTCAGGACCGCCTTCTAAGGCACAACGCCACTAGGGGTTAAATACCCGGGACGCGCCATCAGTTTTTATAACTGAAGAAGCCTCTCAGATGAGAGGTGAAACATCTTCATGAACCAAAAAAGAAGTCCAGTTGCCTTCAACTCAAGTGCTTTAAGAAGTATAGATAATTTTTTCAAATTCCAACTGAAACAGGGATCCTCCAGGGATATATACAGTGCTTTAGCACTGTAAAAAAAAAAAAAGACAGAGTGGTTTGTTTGTCTAGTGCACGGGTATCAAACCTGCAGCTCTGGACTCGTATATGGCTCTTTTGCCCATCTCCGGTGGGCCCCTGTGGCTTTGACACAAAAATAGATGAATGTGAACATGGTAATGAACAATGGTTATTTTTTAACACTCAAATGTTTATTTATCATTGCTTGAAGTGATTCTTTACATTATCCGATGTACATGCACTAACCAGGAGTCCCCCTACCTATCCATTCCAAATCCAAAAAAATAAAAGTTATGAACAAAAATAGAGAATTTAACAGTGCATGGATGTATTTGTTTGCTTTCACCGACAACACTGTTGGATTACTGTTACACTTGATTATCAGCTGGACTAGTCAAAGTTAAATTGAAACTATTGTTTAAAACTTTTTTTTTCACATTTTTTAGAGCTATTACCTGCTATATTTCATATGACCTATAAAAATAACTTACTTTTAATTGGAAACATTTGCACAAACACAGTTAATACTCACAGTGGCTTGCATAGCTTTATAGCTACTGTGTTTCAAAATAGGCCTAAGCTTTTTTCCTCCACTTCACAGTTGTTCTGTTAGTAATAATAATAAGTCACTAATAAGTAAATCTTTTTTATGCTATTTTAGTTTTATAATTTCATAAATGCAACACACGTTACTGTAATGAAAATGCAAAGTACCAAATAATCATAAATAGGCCACCGCACAGTGTACTATTTATAAGTGGGCTACATGTGGTAAAAGATCTTAATTATTTACACCTATTAATTCAATTAAATTCAATTTTATTTATATAGCGCCAAATCACAACAACAGTCGCCTCAAGGCGCTTTATATTTTAGGGTAAAAACCCTACAAATTAGACAGAAAACCCCAACAGTCAGCTCACCCCCTATGAGCAAGTACTTGGCAACAGTGGGAAGGAAAAAGTCCCTTTTAACAGGAAGAAACCTCCGGCAGAACCAGGCTCAGGGAGGGGCAGCCATCTGCCGCGACCGGTTGGGGATGAGGGGAAACAGAAGAGAGCAGAGGGAGACAGGACAAAAAGGCACACCTATGGGAGAGAGAGTTAATAATAGCTAATGATTAAATCCAAGTGGTGTATAAACAGAAAGGAAGTGAGGAAGAGGAAGTGCTCAGTGCATCATGGGAAGCCCACAGCAGCCTAAGCCTATTGCAACTTAACTAAGGGATGGTTCAGGGTCACCTGATCCAGCCCTAACTATAAACTCTATCATACACACTACTAAATCAGATTATCAAGCAGGCTGGATTGGCCTGTAATTTTTTTCAATTTTATGTCAGTAAAGATTTTCAGCTTCCAAATTTAACTAAAGATCAGACGTGTGATTTAAGTCTTCCCTTTATTTATTTTTTAGTGTCGTTTTTTGTAACATATAAAACAAAACCCAGCCCTAACCCTAGACCAGTCAAGTGTGACCTGGTGGATGTTAAGATGCCAAATCTAGTTCAGTTGCCTCTTGTGGCACCTACCTATGCTAAATTAAGATCTTAAAAAATCCCACAGAATTCAAGAACAATCAAGAATCCAAGAACTTAGACAGTTCCTGGAACCTTTAGTCCAAAATCTCCAACCAATGCAAACCACCAACCCTCCAACAATCTGCTAAATATGATGTTTCTCAGGAGCAGAGAAACACTTTAAATCTCACGTCTCAACAGGAACTCTTCCAGTGAGAAGAAGGAAAAAGTGAGAACATAAAGAAGCTCAGCGGTGACACATTTATTAACATGATGAATTGCTCTTGGACGAGACATCTTGTCCTGCCTCGTACAAGAAAAGTATGATTTATGATTGCCTCCGAGTTCACTGTCAGAAAACAATACCGGGGGAATTATCGGCATTTGAGAATCTCTGTAATACAAATTAATGATCACATCACACAGCGAGCCCAGCCGGACCCCGCTGAATTGCACTCCTTAACAGCCTGTTTTGAAACGTTAATCAATTCATGACAAAGCTATAACTCAGTGCAGTGATGAGAAGAGAGGAAAAAAAACCCTGCAAGTGTCCGTCCTCCTGCCACCATCGCTCAGCGAGGGAGAAATCACCGCCGTTATTTTCAGCTCAGTATTGACGAACACGTGTTCGGCTTTATCTGCCATCGTCTGAAGGTGAAGTGGGGAGAGCCTCTGTGTGACCACCTCAACTCTTCTACTCATTTCTAACACCATCCATCATGGCGGAGTACATTTTCTGCCATTATTTCTGTATTATTAGATTTATTCGGACTGGAACGAGGGGAAACTTGAACGGGCCAGTGGAATTTGTCAAAATCATGAGCAGGACAGAAAACCAATTAAAGGCCTTCTTTTAACAATTACTGCAACAGAGTGCGTGGCTGCTTTGGTTCATTTTAGAGAATCTGTCAAAAGTTTGGACACATCGACTCACGGCACAGCTTTTCTTTACTTTCACTCATTTCTAAAAATTTGATGGTTTTTAAATAAACTTTCTGGAAATGTTGTGGACTCACTGACCTTTGTGATGGACTGTCAGTTCTCTCTATGAGCTGAGTGGTTCTTACCATAACATGAATTATTACAGTAGTTGAATAGTCACTGGATACCAACATTACCTTGAATAACCTGATAGATGGTCTCATTAAAAAAAAAATTCCAGCAGGTAGCTCTTTATAAGGCTCATCTGTTAAATGGAACCCAGTTAAGGTAACGACTTTGTGAACCTGGTTAACTAGTGCAAGGCTGTCATCCGGGACTCGGGGTGGCAGTCTAAGCAGACCTTCCTCCCCTCAGCCACCTCCTCCAGCTCTTCTGGGGGGACACGGGGGATTTCCAAAGCCATCTGAGGAATTCTCCAGGTGTCCTAGGTCTGCCCCTGATTGGACATGTCTGAAATACCTCACCTAGGAGGCATCCTGGTCAGATGTTGAAGCACCTCGACTGGCTCCTTTCGATTTGGAGGAGTAGTGGCTCCTCCTGAGCTCCTCCTGAATGACTGAACTCCTCACCCTATCTCTAAGGCTGAACCCAGACACCCTTCAGAGGAAGCTCAGTTCTGCCGCTTGTATCCTTGATCTTATTCCTTCAGTCACTACCCACAGGTGAGGTGAGGGTGTGAGGGTCTGCATCACTGCAGACACTGCACCAATCTCTCAGTCAATCTCCTGCTTCACTCTTCTCTCATTCGTGAACAGAAACCCTGAGGTACTTGAACTTCTCCACTTGGAGAAGAAACTCATTCCTAAACTGGAGTGCGCAGTGCACCCTTTTCCGGCTGAGAACCATGGACTTGGAGGTGTCGATTCCCATCCCCACCGCTGGGCACTCGTGAAGCCAGAAGGACCAACCCTTGGCTGTTAACATACTGACATCATTTCCCTTTAGTGATGTCACTTAAAGGGACTTTTTCTAAATAGCCACTGCAGAATTTAACTAAAACTTTCACCAGCAGGGGGCAGTATTTTAACAGTAAGTGTTTTGAAATGTTTTCAGACGTGTGCTGCCATTCTTCTGACTTCAGATATGTTTTTGTAGCCGTACTACCACTTGCTCCAGATGTTTTGCCTTTTCCCAGGCTGCCATTGTAAATAACAACGTGTTCTTCATGACTTACCTGGCTTAATAAAGCTTACATTTACTCACTGCACCGTCTTGTGGTACAAAGTGGTATTACACAAAAATACAGCTCAGTCCTAATTCAACTTCAGTTGTAATCTCTTTCTGTTTAAAACAAGTATTTATGATAAATCCTTTTAAAGGAACAGTACAGGAATTTTTTGCAGAAATACATTACAGTGCCAGCACAGAATATGAAAATTATAGATTTTATAATAGACATTCTTAAAAATAGAGTGAACGTTTCATACTAAAAAAACAAAAAAATTTCTTAGTCCAACCAGAAAGCTTCTAAATACCCAACACATTTAACATGTTCAGTGGAAGTGGAGAACTTTTAATCTGGAACTCCCATTCCTTCCTGTTCCATAGGGGGCGCTCTCAAGCAGACTGAATGGGACTCTATGCAGCTGTAGAACAAATGGAAATTTTGCAGGGAAAACATTTTTCCTCTAAAACTTTCTTCATGTTTTTGATAAAAGGGCTTGAGACAATAGATACTGTTCCATTTTCAGATGCTTATAGGTTTCTGTTGTAGTAAAATATCTTCCTGTGAGTATCAGGGATGTCACAGCACCACAAGCCGCTTTATGGCGTCCTCTGTTCTGATTTGAGGCGTGAAGCGAGCAGCAGCCTCCTGATAGCATCACCTTCAACCACCACAACCACCTGCTTCTTCTGCACCCATGAAAGCTTCTATTTATTTTAACCACGCTGCTAACATCTGCTGGAGTTATTGTTTGGAAAACATCATTTTATTCACAAAGGCATTTTATTTCAGCTCACACACATCCATGCTGGATGTGAGGAAACTAGAATAAAATGTTTTGTCTGGAAGCAGCAGGAAACTGTTATTTTAACAGCTTAGCTCCATTCACTCCTGTTCACTGAGGACCATCTTACAAGTGTCTCCTGCTGAATTGCAGCCAGTTTCTCTCCAATGGGATCAACAGGAAGTGGAATGGCTCCTGTAGACCGGCTCTGGTGTTAAAAAAATGAATGAAAAATCAGAGTGAGAAAATGTGTAGTAAAAATGGCAAGTTTGTCTCTTCAGTGACTGAAAACATTCCCATTTTTCCCTTTAAATGTTGGAGACCCAAGCTAGATGGTTTTCAAAGAATGACTCATTGACAGTCTGAAAGAAATTCCATCCCCTTTTCTGCCCTTCATCTGTGCCTCTGTGTGAATGAACTCGCTCTAAATTAAAGAGCTCACCATGTCTGGCACCTAACGAGCAGATCCACTCTGGGACCTGTAACAGGTTTCAAACTCGCTCCCTTTTAGCACCTCAGAGTCCGCTCAGCTCCAGCTGCTCATCATCATCATCCTCGTCATCACTGGGGCTGTACAGACATGTAACAAATACTCACTGTTCTTCTTCTTCTTCTTCATGATTTAGGGACAGTTTCTGTGGAGCATCGGTGGAGAATTAATAAAGAAAGAAAAAGAATCCCTCCTTGTTTCTCACGTTGCACCTCCTCCTCTTCCTCCTCCCCCCCGGCTCCTCCATCGTGGTGAGAACTGATACATAATGGCAGTGGTGGGACTGTGAAGTTGAAGCCTGCAAATAAGAACACATGTATCACCGAGGTTGCCATGACAACGGAGTTGGAGCCCACAAGGTGCGATGTAGCAGTGCGGCTGTAATGTCAGGCAGCTTCCTCCTCCTCCTCCTTCAAACCGTTTGACTCTCTCTCTGTCGGCCTCGGTTACAGAGCAGCTTCTCAACCAAAGACATGAAACTGTAAAGAAAAGAGAACGTGATGCTCTCGTGTTGTTTGTACACGTCAGCTCATTCATCAGTTTTTACCGTGGAGCTCTGTGACAGGTGGGAAATTAAAGGAAAACCTCAGATGGATGTAGTCACCATGACCTTACCCATCAGTTAGTAAAGTCCAAGCTTCAACTTCCTGGGCTGAAAACAGCAGTTCCTCTAACATCCCCATAGGCTCCCATGTTAAAATGTCCAACTTTACAGCAGAAATAAACATGTTTACAGCCTGATACAAAAACTCTTTGGTCTCTGTAGCTAACTTCCCCCTTCAGAACACCTGTACGTGGGGAGGAAGTGATGTAACTCAGGGCTGTTTGGCGGTAGATTTCTGTGTCTCTGTATCTATTGTGTCACTCTGTTTTATTAACACCATGTTTTGTATAATTTGAATGATTTAAAGACTCATTTTATCAGATGATAACCAAAGGGTCTGCAGCACCTGGTTACCATCTGTCTCATTAATATTTAATTGTTTTGGTAAATGTGTTTGATTCTCTTTATTCTGCTCTTTTACTTTCTCCTCTGTAGTTTTTCCTGAAAGTGTTTGGGATCAGCTTTCTGCCAGTTTGCATCTTTTTGGAGTAATTCCATTGAATTCTCATCCCAGAGCAACAAATACTGCCATTCTGTCCGTTTCTGCAGGCATCCCGGAGACATGCACAAGGTGTTCTTTGGCGTCAGTAAACACCGGTCGCCACAACGCTATCATGTGTTCAGACCAAAGGCAAAGAGAAGGTTTGGAGACTACATATAAAGTCTATGCAAAGCCACAAACTGACAACGCTGTGAGGTGAAGATGCACTGTGTCATGAAAACCAGTCAGCTGATACACTTCCACAGACCGGATTTTCTTCTGATGCAACTGACAGAAACAGAGAACACATTTATCATTCGTGGGCAACTGGAGCTGAATCATTCACCTTCAGTTTTATAATAGAACAAAAAAAGAGAGGGCTTGGAGAAAAGTCGCCTAAATTGTAGAGCTACCTGTTAAGTTTTGAAAATAAGCTACTTTTACTTGATTCCAGTTATCAGTCGTATCAGTGAACTTGGTCTCTGATTGGTTGCTAGAAGTGAATATTTGTGGGCTGTGAAATGCTCCAGAAGTTCTCCAGTACCTGCACTTGTGCAAGTAACACGAGGCAAAACCTTGCGTCATGTTTGGCCTGAATACAGCGTTAGACACCCAAAGACAGCAGCTCTCTTTTACAGAGCAACAAAGTCCCCATTAGGAGGATAAACTTTGCCAGCCAGGAGACTGCAGCTCATGTCCTGTCTGGGGATTTGTGTTTTCACTCACTGGTCAGGTTTACCAACCAAAAACTACTTGATTAGAATGAGGTTAAGTTTGTGGTTTGGGTTCAAATAAACCTCTTCACTGCAGTAACCCTGCATGCTGAAAAAGGACACTCAGTCCATGTAAATGTGATGTTGGGAGGTCCTTTATAAGCCTCCATATGTGATGAGTTCCTCAATGGACCCGGAACATGCTGGTTCAATGGTTCCTCCCCAGAAGAGTTGGAGGAGGTGGCTGGGAGAGGAACTGCTGCCCACACAACCCAGACAACTGGTAGAAAAATGGATAAATGGATGGATCCTTGTCCCAGTTTGCATTTCTTTGTCCCTCTCTCATATCTTTCTGCACAAATTTAGTGATTTACAAAATGCTGCTGGGACTGTGAGGATGCTTGATTCCAAGTATCTTCCAGGTCTAAAAAGTAAAGCCAAACCTGCATTCTTTCTAATAACCAGCAGGAGGCGACTCCTCTGGTTGTAAAAAGAAGTGATTGTATAGAAGTCTGTGAGAAAATGAGTCTCAGTCTCTGGTTTCAGGTCTTACTGAATAAAACATGAAGTTCATTTTATAAATGGCGGTCCTGTTGGAGTCACAACGGAGCAGGAAGCAGGGGAGGATTTAAGGCGGGGCTATTTGTGATTGGTTTGTCAGTCAAATCTGCCAAACCAATGTCTTTTGGTTTAAAAATCACTAAGACAGAAATGGGCAAAATGTTCAGCTAGAGACTTCATCCATTGTTTATTTACAGTCTATGGTTTCAGGATACATGGAGAAATAAATGGAGCTTGAATTTGAGTCAGATGTTTCCAGAAGATCAACAAGCAGCCTGAAAGGTTAATTCTAATGAAGTCATTTTTAATTGGGTCCATATTGAACTTTACATGCTTCCAAACAACAGACTACAGGGAATTAACTGCTGTGTGGTTAATATCCACGTATGGAAACGTATGGAGTCAGAAAGGCCAAGGTCGAGTGTGTCATTACAGCCTGGTCACATGATCTGTGGTCCCTCTACAATAAAAACAGAAAAAAATCTGTTCAAAAATTTAAAAAACTTTTTTTTAAACATTTGTAAAGTTTTTCAGTCAGTATTAGACAAATTAAATGCTCCTACTCATCATCAGCTGGAACAAATTAACCGTGGACCAAAACTGGAGTCTGAAAATTGAAGCCTTGCAGAGTTTGAATGGTTTAAATGGAGAACCTGCAGAAACGTGGGTATAGACTTTACTCCTTTGTGCAAATGACTCTTTGTAATGAGTTTTCAGGCTTGTAATGATCGCTCCGAATGTACGCCGACTTGAAAAGCTATCGTGGAGATGCTGTAATTAACTTGGTGATTTGTGATTTCATTCGTAGGACTGACAGTTCAATCTGAGCGAGAGCTCTGCAGGTGAAGTGCCGGCATCTTGTGCTGTGTGGGTTTAAAGAGCAGAGCTGACAAACCCAACATTTCAATGTAAGAGCCAGCAGTATGGAATCAACTGGAACTGTACCACATTAATAGGTTTCACCTCACATTATGGATAACCTGCTGAAGGAGCAGTGTATGCAGTGCAATAAATTATGTTGTTCTGTAATTAGACCTGTCAGGACTGTCACTGCCTTTCTGCCCGTTTCTGATTTCAGGCTCTTACAAGCTGGTTTTCCAGCTGCTACTGTCAAAGTCCAGCTTGGTTTAATCAGTCAGTCATTGTGGAGCACCTGCTGAAACATTTTGGTATGTAGCACAAAAACCAGCAATGCATCATCAGAACTGTTGTCAGTTATTATTTGTCAAGGAACCAACTGGTTCACAAACTTAATCTGAAGTCTTCAGAGTGCTGGTTGGCCGCCATTTTATCACTGCAAACTCATCACATGCTGATGCAAGTTCTCATCAATGTTTAGTGCAAAAATTCATTAATTTAGCTACGTTTTACAGAGCACTGGGATGCCACTTTTGTACTCGATTTCCAGCGTGAAGGACAACAAAAAATCTACAAAAGCAAAAATGTCAAGTCTCACACTTCTGGCGAGTGACACATGCTTTCACGTTCATTCTTACACTCTCATCCCGCCCAGACTTTAATAACATCCCTGGGATGACCCTGACGAAGGCTACAAGCTGAAACGCCTTGTTTAAGCAATGAAGTTGAACTTCATAATAAAAGTGTTGCTGGAACTTCAACCTCTAAACTTTCATACCTTCCATAACTTTTTAATGTTGGACTTTCATTAATGTTGGGCAAACATTTTAATCTCAAGGGACTTTGTGCTTAAATAAAGGTTAACTAAATACATATCAAATCTCACAGCAAATAAGGGAAAGACCTGCCAAAGCCAGTACAAGTTTTTATATTTTTTAAGTCTTTCAGGCTTGCTGCACCAACACTGGTCTCACACTGGTGTTTGCTGCTCCCAGCTGTTGGAGTTTAAATACCTGCAGCTTCACAGGATCCATGTGTGACAGAGTTGCATGTATTTATGCAAATGGCTTAACAGCAATGAACTCAACTATTCCAGACACAGAGACAGGATCATCAGGACTTAACAGTGATTCATAATCTACTTTTCAAGACCTGAAACATGTGAGCTGTCACACCGAGTCAGTTTTACAGTTAAATCATTGGTTACACACTGAGCTGGAAACACAAGCTGAAATATTTCTTTTTTTTGTTTCTTCAAACTTTCTAATTATTTAGGTTTATATAAAACTAGAGCAGGTATATCCAGTGCTGTTCCTCACTTCCTGTCATTTATCTCCTGTTCCAGTGGTGGATGTTTGCATTAAACATGACCAAAGTTTCAAATAATGAGCTCAGTGTATGTACGGTAATCCCTGTGAGCCAAAAGCTCAGGCTGCTGACTGCTCTCAACTCTCAGTTTATCAGTTTTTTCTATCCAATATCTTTATGTAGTCAGGGTTGTTCAGCCAATCAGAAGAGATTTAGCTTAAAGGAGGGTGGCCTTAAAGGGGGAGGAGCTAAAACAGCTTGTTTCTGAACTGAGGAGCTGCACCAAAGCCCAGTAAACGATAAAGATTACTCTGAAGTGTGAATCATGCAAAGCTGCTCTAGTAGAGTCCAAGAATAAAAACATGGAGCTGCACATGTGGAGAACGGGTCTGCCTTAATGATAAAAGATCAGCTGGTTCTCTGCACTCCTGTAGGACGTTTTGTAGTTTGGTGCAGTCGACGTATTTGCAGCAGAAAAAAATGGAAAATGGAAATCCTCTCAGTTGTTCTGTTTCTCTTCTCCTCTGCTGGTTTCTGCCAGAATAAATCCTGATGTGTGAGAATGTGTGTGCATCTCTGTGAGGCTGTGATTCTTTCTCTTATTGATTTCTTCTGTTTCTCTGTGTGGATCCATTGAGTGTAGTGGAAATAAAGTGCCATGAAATCCAATAGAGAAGAAGAGGAACAATAGTGTGATATCCCGTTTAAGGGCTGCAGTGCAGCAGCCGAGCGTTGCGGTGTGGGTAATAAAATCGATGTTACAGACAACTGTCCACAGTGGGTCTGTGGAAATGTCACAAAGAGAGTGAAACAGTGATATCAGCTCTGATACCCTCCGCTGACAGCGGACACGGCACACACAGATGCAGTTATTGTGACACCAGCTGGACATGTGAGCACTGAAAGGCCAGCCGGTCACATCACAAACTCACGTGGCCTGAAAAAAGGCCAGCCACACCGATCAGGACACCCCTGAAGGTGCATCTCATCTCTGGTCACGTACAGGACCTGTTAGCTAGCTGAAGGATACGGCGCAGCTGGGAGGCATCCGAAGGTGCACCGGAGACCGGACAGGCTGTAAATTAGAGTCTGTGTAACCAGGCTGCATCAGGAGAGGCTAACTGGGACCACCTTTAAATGGAGAGCCCACTCGAAGGATTTATTACACAGCGTATAATTACCCAGAACCTCAGGTACAACATCTGCAGCACTAATGAAGTGTTTGTTCAGCTTGCACTTTTTCCTGGTGTTAGAGAAAAGTAGAGCAGAGTCATTACTCACCACTGCTGAGGAGAATTTGGATTAGCAGAAATAATTCTCATACTCTCCTTCATCCAACTGAGTTCACTCAATTTTTACCTGTTAAATCAACCAGAAAGAGACACAAAACATCCAAAAGTATAAAAAGAAATCTGACAGCAAACATCCAAAAACCAGACACAGAACGACCGAGAAGAATCACAAAATGTTTAAATGCCATGCAGAAAGAGAAATTATGAGTGAAATAAGAAATAAATCTGTGCAGTACTATTTAAATTTCTGTTTTCTATCAACATTTGTAGAAACTGAATGACTAGATTTTAAATTCACTTCAGCTTTAAAAACATTAGATACACAGAAGAAGCTCATCTGGGAGTCCACTGTGTGAATACCAAAGATGAGGACACACAGGTAAGTTTGATCTTTCTTTATATCCAAAGAAAATATAGGGGAGGGAGATTACCTCAAAGATGACCTCTGACCCCAAACCAGAGGTCACTGATCCATTATTTCTGTTTCCATTGATGCAAAATGTTAAAACTCATTAAGTAAGTTTCTTTCAGCAAAACTTAGAAAAGTTTTTTGTCTCTGATCCTGATCCGAGTCTAGTCTGATACTAACGTTTGCTGAGAGTTTGACCCAGAGGTCACTCGTGGTGCTGGAAAGAGTCAAATGAAGTGCCAACAACTGCAGTTCCTCTATCAGCTGCGTCCAAAGATTCAGCTTCTTAGTGTGTAAACAACAGGAAGTCTTGGCGTGGATATTGTTGGCTACAGCGCTGTTAGATATTAACAAAACAGAGGTCGGAGGACAATAAAAATAACACTCACTGAGTGAGAGGAGAGGCGGGATACACACAGGTGAACACACATAAAGCCAGGTGAAAGCAATAAGGGCGGGGCAGACAGTCTGAAAGGAGGGGCAACAAAGGAAGCAAAGCAGTCAGAGAAAATAAAACAGGAAGTGGCTAGAACGGAGATTCGAAAGATGAGAAATCACAGGAGGCGAGGGCGAAAGGTGAACACAAAGAAACACAAAGGAGATTCATAAATTATAGAAATACTTTGCAAAAACCAAAGAAGCAAAACAAGCAGAGGCCATGAAATGTTGGACGTTACCTCAGAGGTTGAGTCAGCAGATGAGCCAATCAGTTCCCGGAGGAGCTATCAGCCTGTGACCTACAGGACCTGGTGTCAGTCACAAGGACTAATCTCCACTTTAATAAAATCTTAATTTCCCATAACGAGGCTGCTGTGCCCCACCAGTCTACGTGTGCTTTGTAGATTTGGAGATTCGGCACACAATGGATGGAGACACAAAACGACTAAAATGAGACAAAACAACTCCTCGGGATAAAAAGATCACTCATCATAACCACTTCACATGAAGAGATTCACTCAGATTGCTTGGTTGCTAAAGGTTGGTAGCTGGGGGAAATCCAGTTGCCTAGGTAACCCTCTAAAGTATTTCCCACACCATCATATGTCCATCAAAGATCGTCTTTACTCCCGTTGCTTCGCTCGTATCAAAGATGAGATAAATTTAACTCAGAACCCGATCAGTTATTCTGCCTGTCGTTGCCACAGTTCACTGAATTTCACTGAGGTTCAGCGGCCTCTGGTCGCCTCACTGCTGCGGGTCTCTTCCTGTCCGTGCAGTCCTATAAAGTACATCACCATTCTTTATTCATGAAACAGACCTGGGACAGATTCTTGGGTTTGCCACCAAAGTCTGTTTATTAGGGCTGAACTCAAATTATACGACTATTTGTTGGGTAGGTTTTCACTTTTCAGCATTTGGATATTTTTGATTTTTAAATGTGGAAATATAATCCAGCTCATCTTTTCTCCACGACGTCCCTCACTAACACTCACAGCACTGATCATCACACTTCTGTCCACCTCACTGTCCACCTCCACTTAGCAGCTTTGTTTATTTATCCACTTTTCATAACTCTTTAGCACGTAATTTTTTTTTACAGGCCTATCAAAAAAGTCTGTGGACAGTAACAGACAGCAGCCCACTGCTCTGCGGCGACGTCTCGCTCTGTTGGCGGAGGAACAGCCTTCTCTGGTTCTCTGTTGAGTGAGCGAGCAGCGAAGCTTCAGAAAACAGAGGAGCATGGTGTGAGAGAACCCTCTGTTGTTTCTGACTTTCATAAACACCCACCTTCATCATCTTTAACGGGGTGATAGAATCAGACACGTCTGTACCCCCTCCCTGCCCACCAGGTAACGCTCACTCCTCAGTCTGACAGCCACAGTAAAAACCCACGAAGCCATCCTCTTCCTGTTTGAACCGTGAGACGTACTCAGTATAAACACAGAACAGTGAAAAGCCGGCAGTCCTGTGAGTCTGCAGAAACAGGACCTGATAACAGACTGAAAGGGCACCACCTGACGTGGACCTGATGTTTTCGCTCACACTGTGTTCAGTTATATTTCGCCTCTTTGTGATGGACTCTCACGCCTTCCAGCAGCTCTGTGATGCCTCACTGGAGACTTCAGTGATTTACATTTTGGAGCACGTCAGACATTTCCCTGCAGCCAAGGCGTGCTGAAGCGTTTCCCGTGATGACCTTTGCATCGCTAATGGCACTTCGCCAGGTATCCAGACACCTACAAGCTTTGTGGCGCTGGGCGTGAACGTTTTATTCATGACATTTAACTGACACTCTTCAGTGGGGAGGGAGGGGCAGTACAATAAGAGAGCAGGTCGGGGTTTAGTCTCCGAGTCAAGGACACAGTAATTCATCACAGAGCTGCGGCGGGGATTGAAACTTTAACCTTTCAGCAAACCGCCCAATCTTGTCCAACCAGCAGGAAACACTTTGTGTCGGAGGAGCTGACAGAAGAAATAAAGGACAGTGTTTGGAAGTTCACATTAAAGCTTCCTGGATGTAAAAAATCTGATTAATCTTTTTCAAATTTCATAATAAAAGTCCAAAAGTGAGTCACACTCACCTCTCTGTATACCATCTTTTTATTTTATCTAACCTTTAGTTATCAAATCCCACAGACGTTAGCTTTTGAACTGCAGACAAACGTAAAACAACAGAATATTTAATATTTAAAATCTATTGTGGTTCAAAGAAAAGGGGAGCTTCAAAAAAACTCTGAATTTAGAAAATATGCTGTTGCACCACCAGATGCAGATTGCTAACTTAGGTGGCGAATTGTTCATTCCAGGTGGCTGATTTCTTTGTTTCCTGTCAGTCAGACTGAAAACACACATTTCAAATGACTCATCCAAAACACAAAGCTGCAGCTAATTTGTCCTGTGAGATTCTCCCTGAATGTCTTCAAGGAAAGCAGGGAGTGGGAAGTTACCATGATCCATACAAAGACTGTCCAAAGATGGGCGTAGCTTCCAAGTCTGAACACTGAAGCCAATGGTGAAGTGCAGCATTCTTTCTAATGTCCAGCAGGGGGCGACTCCTCTGGTTGCAAAAGGAAGTCTATGAGAAACTGAGCCTCCTGCTCAGCTGATCTCTGATCTCCTGATGAGTTTATGGTCTCACTCTCTAGTTTCAAGTCTTATGGAATAAAACATGATGTTCATTTTGGAAATTATGGTCCCGTCAGAGTCACAAAGGAGCAGGAAGCAGGAGAGGATTTAGGGCGGGGCTAACTTGAGATTGACAAGTTTCTACTGTAAGAGCATGCAGAGCCCCTCAATTTCCCCTTGATCGTCATGTCTGGTTTCAAAACGCCAAAATGGGAACGACTCGAGGTTTACTAACCCTAACCAACAGGTGAAGTCCAGATGGCTGCTTCCAACTTTTATTTACAGTCTTTAAAAGATGGACGCAGCCACCCAGAGAGACACAACTGATGCACTGAAAGGTAATACAGCAGCATGAAACAAACCAGAATTATTCTTAAAACAAGCTGCAAATAAAATCGGTGGTCCACGACTTCAGCAACCAAAATGCTCAAATTCAAATAAAACAAAATCTCTTTATCAGTTCAAAAAGGACAAAAAAATCTTTTTGTCAGATCCAAATCTTAAATCCACAGATTTCAGAAAAGGTCCTCAATCCTTTTCAAACACCCCGTGTTTGTCTTTTAGTATTAGAAATATTTTCTCACATCTTATGAAATTTCAAAGATGTTTAACAGCTGGATTCTCAGTCCACTGGAACGCGTAATTCTAAACCATTAGACTCCACATGCGCCCAATGAGGAGTTTTATCTGTTGAAAAATAGAACATATTGGACCTCAGCCGTGCAGCCCAATAATGCAACAATACATTTAGGAGTTTTTTTTATCTTATTGAGTGCACCTACAGTTGCTTTTGTAATTTAACACAGAAAATGAGTCAGTTTGAATGAAAAGCTGTTCGTGCTCTCAGACTGAATGCAGATATTTTAGTGTCTCGCACACACAGCTTCTGTTGTAGGTTGCCTTATCATCAAATAAACTAAAATGAATGACGACGTGATCACGGATGTTAACATCTGGGGTTAAAATCGTGTCTCTCCTCATGAGAACAGTGTTAAGTCTCCTCAGGCGAAGCCCAGGAGTGAGAATTTCATGACGTCTTTAGAGAAAATGTTTGTGTGAAGGCAACAAGCTAAGAAAAGGACATGGAGCCCAGATTAAAGAGGAAGCAGAGGGTGGATGAAGGAGAAAACAAAGAAGCCCAGAGGGAGTCACAGAGCAGGAGAGAAATGGAGAACGCTGTGCTTCACCCAGTGTTTTTTTTCCCATGATGCCCTTGGTGTTCCTCTGTTCCTGTAGCTTGTTACTTTGCTGTTGGCTGTGTGACAGTCCCTTCCTCCCCTCAGTGGGGTGTTAGCCGTGATGAGATGAGGCCGGAGGCGGCAGCTGAGACAGCGAGCGAGGGCGAGGAAGAGAGCAGGCTGCGAGATGAACGGTGGAGTCATGGAAGCAAGCATGGGAGGAGGAAGGAGGTCAGAGAGGAATGGTGGGTAAATGTGGGAGAAGGGGGGAGTGGAGAGGGAAAAAAAACTGGAAGAAAATGAAGGGAAGGATAGAGAGGCCAGAGGGAAAGAACGAGTGGAAATGCCAAAAGAGCGATGAAGCTACAAACGCCGCGAGGGAATGGATGATTTCGTGCTAACGAGCAAAGCCTGAGCCATCTAGGTGTGAAGGAGTCAGAGGAGGAGGAGGGGGAGGGGGAGGATGAAGGGAGTCGCAGCTTTCTGGGAGTGACGCATGAGAGATTCCTGAGGAGCCTCCAGGCAGACCTCCACCAGCGGAGGGTGGATTCCTGCATCCTGCAGCACGACACCACGGCAGCGCCTCGCAGAGAGCGGACACACATCAGACTCGTGACCGCCATCCAGTGACCGCCTGCTACCCAACAGCACAGAGATGTCTGAAGGTTCTGAGGCAGAAAAACACGACAGCGAGACCAAAGCAGAGGCTTTATACAGCCTGAGCAAAGAACAGTTTAAATAACCATCAGAGAATCTTTGGTTTTAATGACAGCAGCGCTCGAGCTGCACGGAGTCCAGCTGCGTGTCCTCCTCCACACGGATGGAAACCTGAGGGTGGAGCGTTTTCATCAGACCCCGGCAGACGGAAAACGTGTTTGTTGTTTTTCTTTAACAAAAAAGAAAGAAACAAACAAACAAGCAGAGAACAACAAACAAAAGGAAGCAAACAAACAACAAACGGCTCCTTCAAAACCAAAACACGACAATCCACACATTTAAAAACAAGATGCATCAAAAAACAACATCCTGTGTCGGTTCGAAGACGTCACAAACCAAATACAGCACGGTTTGCATTAAACAGCTTTCAGGCTGACCCTCATAAAATCCACATCTTTACTAAATCCCAACACAGTCCACAGACATTTCCAGATCATTTTTGTGTGTATTTCAGTGTTCATGTTCTTCTTTCCAGTGGAAGATTTGACATCATTTCTCTTTTTCAGTCAGTAACATTTGGTCTATGATATTTTTTTCCCAAAACAATGCTTTAAAAAAAAAAGTGGTTCATCAGTATTTGTTCATTTTTATTAGAACTGTGCCCTTCTGGATACGAACCAGTTAGAAATAGCTTCAGGTCTGGTGGACTGAGATAATTTTCTCACTCACAGTGAAGCAGCTCCTTCAGCCTCAGAGCATCTCCTCCGTCTGTCTGCTGGATTTTTATTCTAACACTGAACCTGCAGGAGTTCCACGTGTTCACATGAAGCAGTTATAGTGTGTTCGTCTGAGGCGTGGATTCACCGCCTGAGTCACAGCACGAGCTGATTTCCAATCCTCTGCTCACATTTCACTTTCCAAGTCTTCCTTCATGCATTCAGCTCCTAACGTGAGCTCTGTGATGGACAGGATGGAAACTGGTGATGAGCTCTGAGATGACACCCTTTCTTAAACTCTCCTCTGTCAGCATCATTTCAGCAGCTGCTTGTGGGGGTCTTTGCTTTAAAAAAAAACAACTTCTCTATTCAGATTAAATTTATGTCTCAGCTCCTCAAAGGACATCACAGTTTGGATCATACAGACCTTCGATATTTTTAGTTCTTTATAGGCCAAAAGTTTAAATGTAGCTCATGACCCCATACTGAGCTATAGTGAGACAGCCTGTTTGGTTCTTTTAAATATTTTCTCACTTCATACCACATTTCAACAGTTGGATGATCCGTCTGCTTTTGTAGTTTTTTCCAGTGTCAGAGGATAAACACATGCAGAGGTAGTCTTAGACCATAAGATTTGATTTGTGCACCAAGAAGAATGTCACATGTTGGAAATAAAACATAATGGATCTCAGCTTTTATGTTTGAGACCAGTTTACCTGCCCAGAGAGTTCGGGAATATTTTTATCTGTGTTGTATACATCCCGCCTAGCAGCAACACATCCACAGCAGCTTCAAGAATAGCAGACTGTGTGCATCAGTAATTAAGAAACAAGCTGGATGCACCGATATTCATGCTACGGGACTTTAACCACTGGAATTTGGATTGCGCTCTACCTGTATTTCAGCAGTACATCAGTAATAATGCTTCAATCTTAAATATACTCAATCTATCTTTATTAACGGGCTACGTACCACAGGCCTTTAAGACAGCAGTAATTAAACCATTACTTAAAAAGCCTTCACTTGACCCAGCTGTCTTAGCTAATTATAGGCCGATCTCTAACCTTCCTTTTATTTCTAAAATTCTTGAAAGAGTAGTTGCAAAACAGCTGACTGATCATCTGCAGAGGAATGGTTTATTTGAAGAGTTTCAGTCAGGCTTCAGAATTCATCACAGCACAGAAACAGCTCTAGTGAAGGTTACTAATGACCTTCTTATGGCCTCTGACAGTGGACTCCTCTCTGTGCTTGTCCTGTTAGACCTCAGTGCAGCATTCGATACCGTTGACCACAATATTTTACTGCAG
>VUQI01040186.1:0-12535 GCA_015106735.1 Paratilapia polleni | reverse complement strand
TGGTAAAGTATGAATTGTTTGGAATATTATTTAAATGAGGTGCAGGAACCTTAAACAGTGAGTTCATGTGTGGCCTTTCCAGCTCAGAGCTGCTGCAGAGCTTTCTAGAGCTATGAATAGGGCTCTGCTCAGATTTAATGGCCATATAAAACAGCACTGCTATCTAGGTACCACTAATGGTAATAGAAAGGTTAAAGGTGATTGTTGCAGCAATCCTAATAATCACCATCATTAAAATGATAATCAGTACATCAATTTTAATTGTCCCTTAAGTTGGAATTTCTCATTTCTGCCAGAGTCTGGGCCAGACTTAGATTTAGGGAAAAGTAGGTAGACTAGGACCCATAACTAACTAATAACTTTTTTTTTTTTTTACCCCGTTGGTGACATGCCTGTTTTGTTGCCACCTCCTAATTCTCATTAAATTGCAGATAAATTTAGTCTATAAATGTGTTTCTACTAAGAGATAATACGAGTGAACATTACTGACAAAACTTTTCTGAATGAAATTAATAATGGTCATGCCGACAGGTCAAGCTGCTAAATAAGCCACAAATTATCAGGAACAGTTGGCAGTGTGTGATTACAAAGATGGGTACAGATTGGTGAACAAGAATTTCTCCTGGTTGGCTGGGGTCTTTCTGTGTAGAGTTTGCATATTCTCCCTGTGCCTGTAAGGATTTCCTCTGGGTAATTCATGAATTTGCTGTGTATGTGAGCTAGATAAAGTCCATAAAATAAAGCACTGTATGAATGCCTGGGTAAATGTGGCTGTATATGAGCGTTGAGTGGTCAGTAAGACTGGGAAAGTGTCATATACAGTTACGTCTAAATTTTTGGACAATGAAACATTTTTGGAATTTTGTCTCTGTACAACAACAGTGGATTTGAAATCAAACAATCCAGATGTGATTGAAGTGCAGACTTTTGAACTTTAAGTAAAGGGGGTTTAAAAAAGATATTGCTTTAACTTTAGGAATTACAGCCACTTTTATACATAGTCTCACATTTTCAGAGGCTGAAAAGTAATTGAACACACTAACATAATTTTAAATATAAGTATTAAATATAAAGGAATATAAGGTTTGTTTTAATACTTGGATGAGCATTTTCTTTGCAGTCAGTGATTGTCTACAACCCACTGACAGCACAAATGCTGTTTCCTCCCTTGAGATGCTCTGCCAGGTCTTTGCTGCAGGCACCTTCAGTTACTGCTTGTTTATGGGTCTCTCTGTCTTCAGTTTTGTATTCAGTCACTGAAAAGTATGCTCTGTTGGGTTGTAAAAAGGAGACTGACTTGCCCATCAAAGAATATCCCATTTCTTTGCCTTTAGAAACTCTTGGGGTATTTTTACAGTATGCTGGGTCATTGCCTATTTGCACTGTGAAGTGTTGTCCAATCATTTTTGCAGCATTTGGCTGAATCTGAACAGAGAATATAACCCTGTACACTTCAGAATTTATGTTGCTACTTCTGTCAGGAGTCACATCATCAATAAACATTAGTAACCTGGTTCCACTGGCAGCCATACATGCTCATGCTGTTCCTTTCCTTCTCCGTACTTTTCTCTTTCCATGATTCTGGTACAAGTCTTCCAGAACTTTGCAGACTCTTTTAGATAATTTCTTGCACAGTCTAATCTGGCTTTCCTATTCTTGAGTGTAACCAGTAGCTTGCACCTTTGGATTTACATTCATGAAATTTCTTGAATATAGACTTGTGTAACAACACACCTTTCTCCTTATGAGTGTTCTTGAGTTGGCTAGATGTTGTATAGGGGTTTTTCTTAACCAAGGAAAGAATTCTGTGATCATCCACGTTAGATATTTTTAGTGGTCTTCCAGGCCTGTTGGTGTTGCTGACCTGGCCAGTGAATTCTTTCTTTTTAAGAAAGGAGTGGAGAGATTGACAATCTTTCCAGTCCTAAAGTTTTTTCTATCTCTCTGATAGGTTGATGTGGGGTTTTCAGCCTAATAATGGCTTCTTTTACTTGTATCAACATCTCTCTGGACCTCATATTGAGAGTTCCAGTGAACAGCTACCAAAAGCAAGTTCAATACCTGCAAATCAACTTAAGAGCTTTTATCTGCTCAATTTGTCATGAAATAACGAGGGAACAGGCCTCACCCTGCTGTGAAACTGCTTGCCAGTCAATTGACCAATAACTTTTGAGCCTCTGAAAATGAGGACTGTGTATACAAATGGCTGTAATTCCTGGACAGTTAATGCAATACTTTTGCTAAACCTCTTGAATTAAAGTCTGTTCTTCAATCACATCTTGTTTATTTGTTTTAAAAATCTACTGTGGTGGTGTACAGAGGCAAAGTTACAACAAGTGTGTAACTGTCCAAAAACTTGGACAATTACACAACCATGTATAACCACTGCAGTGATAACATACAAATGTAAATGCATTGTGTTTTATTTCACAGTGGGTACCGAACATGGTCAAGAGGTCATTGAAAGCGCTGCTGTCTTTCTGTTTGAGACCTTCCATAATAAAGACCATGTTGGTACAGAGGAAACCCGGGCAATTAAACAGATGTTTGGCCCCTTTCCATCAACTGCAGCTGAAGACTCCTGTGCCTCTGTGGCTCGACTAGTGGCTCCGCTCAGTGACTCTCGAGTTGAAGATTTTATCCAGAGTCAGAGCTTCCGTCACAACCTCGAACGAGGCTCCACTTTCGGACGCAACATTGCTTTCTCGTATGATAGTTACACACTGGACCCACTGGAGGACCTGCCCTTCTCTGGTATCCAGGAAGAGAGTGCAAACCTAGACTTTATCAACTTTCTTAACAATCACAAGAGTGGGAAGAAGGGCGTCGGTGAAGAGGGTGTAACCAGTGCAGGAAGATCCCTGAGCTCTGGGGATGGGTCTATCCTTCGAACAGAAGTAGATAAATATCTGTGTGGAGGCAATATGATGTCATCCAACCCAGAGGAGCTGTGCACCTCTCTGTTCGAGATGCTGGCCTCACATAGGAGTAACGACGAGCTGCAGAATGAGGTATGTGTCATTGGTATCGTCCTACTCATATAGCCTTCAAGGCTGCTCCTTCACAGGCCCAGTATTAGTGTTTCATATTAACATTAACACAAAATGGAATGAATAAATTAAATTAGAATGATAGAGGGAAACTATCTTGATACTCACAGCAACTGATTTTAATGCTCACTGCAGATTGTATCCAAATCATATGTCTTGTCTGAATATTGAAGTTTTCTGTAGTTTTATTTGTCATTTGCCTGAAGTCCTTTTTTTATTCGTAGAATTTTATTTTTTTTATTTTTTTGGACTCGCACATTACCATAACACCTTCAGCACAGAAATGGGTACCACTCCCCCTTCTTTGACAGCCCACCATAGCCTTTGTTCACACTGCACCCAAATCCGATTTGTTTTTAATCAGACTTTCTGCACCGTTTCTTGCAAGTGATCTGATCAGTTCGGTTTGTCCAGATCCACCAGCCCTACAGTATCCACATGGGTTGTTGTTGTAAAGACGCTGGCATCTGTAACTACTTTGCTGGTGACTTGGCTTTGCAAACACCCAAGTATGGGAATTCATCTAACCCCTTTTAAAACACCATGCTATCAAGTACCAAGTATGGAATCCCCCCCCTCTAAAGTGCCAGCAGATTTCAGCAGGATTTTTTCAAAATGGCTGCTGTCCTTCATAGTACTCAGCTAGTAGCAGGGTTACGGAGCATTCCTATTCTTGATAAAAACCTGACAGTAATCAGCAGGCAGTTGGCTTTCATCATGGCATTTTTGTGATGTAAAGTTTGACCTCTCCCAGTGTTATATTTATTATCTTGCAACACCTATTGATTATATAACCTTGACCTTCAAGAACAGATTTCTGCTAGATTTATCATGTCTTGGCTGTTAAACCAAGTCATGCTTGGCCTTTACATCAAGACATTTCAAACTTTCTACGTGGATTTGACCTTCATTGGCAATAAAGACTTGGAAATATTAGTAGCTCAACATGCATACAGTTAGGTACATTGGTAGAGATACATTGATTGCAATTTTCTTGGCCGAATCTGATTTCTGATTTGTGTGACCAATTCTTGTCAATTCCAATTTTTTTTTCAAAGACCTATAATTGACAGCATATACAAGCAAAAATTGACTTTTCCTCAATGCAAAATATAATTTTCATAATAAAAAAAATTATTAAACTTTACAATTTCCCCCAAATAGCACTAAGTTACAGGATCTTCTCTCACATAATTTTCCTTGTAGCTGCTTTGATCCTTTGGTCATACCGAGGCTCTTACTGAGGCTGCTGGTTTGCGGCTGGCTCTGAGCTCTGGATAGCTTTAGCTTTAGCCACTCTGCTTTTATTAGCCTCTTTAAAATATCCTTGTTCAGTTTGGTGAGGGTTATTTAAGTGTCTTATTAGGTTTGTTGTTATGAACGTTTTCGTGGTGGTCCCCCCTGCAGTTTACTTTGACAAACTTCACTCACAGTGAAGAGCTTCCATGCTAATGACATGTTAGCATGTGGCTGTGAGTGTGCGCCCAACTATTTCCCTAGGCCGCTGTGCGTGTGTTGTGCATGCCTGAAACGGACAAGCTCATAATTGGACAAATGGCTTACTGGCTGGTCACAGGTTAGAGCCAAGAACGGCGGAAATTATCTGATTCCCTGGTCCTGGTCAGTTGATTGGTGCATCTCTATCTAAGTATTTGCACAATAACACATTTTTGGGAATTTTGCCCCAAAAAAATATGCTGCAAAACTGATCTGACAGTGCTTCATAGTGTGAATGGATAATGACCCAAATCATAGTGCAAAAGCAGTTTCAAGGCAAAGAAATGGGATATTCCTCAATGGCCAAGTCAGTCATCTGGTTTCAACCAAATAAGGCATGGTTTTCAGTTTTTGAAGACAAAACTGAAGGCAGAGAGACCCACAAGCAAGCAGCAACTGAAGGTGGCTGCAGCAAAGGCCTGGCAGAGTATCTCAAGGGAGGAAACACAGCATTTGGTGATGTCCATGTGTTGTAGACTTCAGGCAGTGATTGACTGCAAAAGATTTTCACCCAAGTATTAAAAACAATCCTTGTATTTAAAATGATGTTAGTTTGTCAAATTACTTTTGAGCCTGTAAAAATGGAGGACTATGTATAAAAATAATTCCTGAATAGTTAATGAAATAGTTTGGTTAAGTCCCTTTAATTAAAGTTGAAAGTCTGCACTTAAAACACACTTTTGTTGTGTACAGAGGCAAAATTACAAAAACTTGTAGAGGTCAAAAAGAGGTCAAGTTTTCCTGACCACTTCTTCTTAAGAAACCTAATTTCTGAACAGTGTAGAGGATAGCGAGATAAGGTGAGCTTATGTTCATGCTCTGTGCAAGGAGAAAGTGAGATGGCTTAGGGTTAGATAAATGCCTTTATTATTGACTTGGGATCTAATTTTTATGATGTTTTCATTTACTTACTTAGTTAAGTTGCACTAAATGCTGATGGTAAAAAGGAAAAAATAAAAAACTTAATGAATTAATTAGTTAATAAATAAATACAGTTATTGGGTAGCACAGTGGTGCTGTGATTAGCAATGTCACCTCATTTTCCTTCCTGTGTGGAGTTTCCATGTTCCCCCTGTGCCTGTGTGGGTTCTCTCTGGGTACTCTGGCTTCCTCCCACAATCCAAAGACATGTATGTTAGGTTAAGTGATGTTTCTAAATTGCCCATAGGTATGAATGTGAGTGTGTGGTTGTCTGTCTCCATGTGTTAGGCTGTGACGGACTGGTGGTCTGTCCAGGGTGTACCCCACCTCTTGCCCATTGACAGAGGGTATAGCCTTCAGCATGCTTGCTGGGTGATTAATCCAATTTTATTCTCAGTTACAAGTCTGGGATTTAACAGTTAACAAAACAAAAAAATTAAGATAACATTAAGATAAAAAGTAATCTCAATAATGGTTGAAATAAAATTGTTGTGCTGTATTCCATGTTGCAGTAATGCACTCTTTGCCATGCCAATATCTATATGTTTACTTCGGCTTGAATCTAGAGAATGAAAAGTGTTTGATTAACAAGAAAGTTTTTAGAAATATTTTAGTCAAGCAATATATTTACAGTTCAAGCAAATACACTGTTAAAAGGATATTGTTTATGTAGTTCAGGAAATGCAGGATATTTCTAAAAACAATGATTCTTTAAAAACAGCAGCTAAATTATCACTGAGTGCCACTTCAGTAGCTGTCATACATGCCTAAGCCATAAAAGGAGCACCATAGAACAGTAGAGGTGGTAGTGACAGAGGAATCATGAGCTGTTTCTTTTTTAATCCACATTTTCATCCTAACGGCATTTGGATATGGGTTAATTTGTGTTTCATCGTTGCATAAAACCTTTTTGCATACTGCTGACTGGTCTTTCTGTCTTTGAGACTTACCAGCTTGTTGTGCTGAACTTTCTGAGATTCTGATCCTAAAGTCCTCTCTATATCTATGACAAGGAAATGCTTTTGTCTAAATCCTGGAAAGCATTCAGGACCAAAATGGTGTTCCACTCATTCAGACTTATGGTCTTGAAGCTACTGACAGATCTGATGCTTTTTTTCAGCCTTCATCACTTGCACAGTCAACTCTCCTCCTGGTATTGACAGACAACTTCACCTCAGTCTAAACGCCAACTCTTGTATCTCAACAAACTCTCAGCCATGAGAATTTTTATCTGCATTTAATATTTTTGACGTAAACCTTGTCAAGCGTACTGAAGCACCAGCTCTGAAGAAAAGAAGATGTGTAAATGTACAAATACTGGAGTGTATGTTGTATGTTGTGTGCGAGAACACTGTGACAGTCAGCACCTTGAACACGGAGAAAGCGGTGGAGGAACAAGGATGTTTTGTGGAGTTTTTGACTTATGCACAATTTAGTGAATTTGTTTTCATCTGCTCCATAAAGACACCTGGAGGAGGTTGACTCTTTCCAGGAAATACAGGATTCCATAACAGTAAAGCTAAGAGATGCTTAGCTAAGAGATGCTTAGCTGGTACGTTTGTTTTGATCTGCCTATACATGTTCCTGAAGCAAAAACACGATACAGAAGGAATTAAAGTTCAGGGTGCTCACTGTAAGCCTTTGTTGCTTCTCACCCTGTTGGAACCTCCAACAGTTATTTGTCATCCTTCACATTTACATATGAATCAGGAAACTGTTCCATCATTCTGTCCCACTGGATTTTCAGCAGCTTTACTTATATGGCCAGACTTTTATCTTGTCCACCTAGCAGCAGTCTCTCTCTCTGTATCCACCCCCTCTCTTTCTTTTCTATCAATTTACCACAGAGTCAGAATTGTACAACTTCAGCTGGTTACAGTTGGTTCCAATGTTCCTCACGTAGTTGACATTTGGAAGCCAACTCTCCCACTGACATCTTTAGGTGTAGAATGCTGTGTGTGTGTGTGTGTGTGTCTGTGTGTGTGTCTGTATGTGCACGTGTGTGTGTGTGTGTGTGTGTGTGTGTGAAAGGGAGAGAGAGAGATGCACACATACTGTGAGAGTGCACCTGCAGGCTCTCTATGCATCTACCTCTGTGCGACTCCAAAGTCAACACTGAAGTTTAAAGGCTCTGCACTCTGTGCCATTAAAGCTAACAATGGAGAAACCCAGTTCTTATTATTTCTCATTTGTGACCTTGGATTACTGACATTTTGTGGTGGCTCCTGAGTACAGGAGGGAGCAGTGGAGTGGAAAGCCATTTGGTTACATACATCAGTTGATAGTGAAGGGAGTTTTACAGTGTCACATGAACTATGCATTTTTGTTTTACATAATTTATTGACTTTTCGAAAATTTGAAAATCATGACAACCTTCTGTGTATACCAGGAGATTTTAGCAGTTGTACTATAGTAGTGGAACTGGCCTATTAAGAGGCTTGTGCTTACAATTACTTATGATTGAACATGCAAGCATGTAAGCTCCTATTTCTTTTCACCTTGTCTCTACTGGCACTGGTAAGACACAAAACATATATCAGAAAATTATTCAGTTTTACTTATTAGATTGTTCAAGCCTGATAGTTCATGCTATTCCAGCACCATCTGAGAGTGTTTCAAAGAGCTTTCAGTGATGTCAGGAATATTTGGCTTTCTCAGTCTTCAGTGGTTGAGACCATATGACTGCGAAGGAGTCGATGACAGTCAGACTTCATGGTCTTTAAGTAGTATTTCAAAGCTTGGAGGTGTGTTTGGGCTCATTACCCTGGCGCAGTCTGAATCCTTCCCCACAAAGATAAAACCTGAGGGTGGAGCATGTCTCTCAAGAATAGAGTCCTGCTTCTCATTTATCAGGATGTAGTCGATTCACTGCTGATGAATACCCAGACTCACTTACTGTCTTTTACTCTGCCCTGAAAATTTTCCTTGTTTTGTGTTCTCAGAACATGTTTACAGATACTACTCCTTCTCTGAGAGCACTACATGACAGGCTTCTGTTGACAAGACCTTGGCTGATTGGAATCTAGTGCTTTTGCTTACTAAATTCTGTTTCTGTGATCAAGAATTTTTGATACAGTTGCTTTTCTGTCTGAGTGAACAAAGCTTGATGTATTGATCCTCTGATGGTGTGCTCACTTTTGGTCTGCCTGTTTGTGCCTTGGATACAGCTGATCCAGTTACCATAAAGTGTTTTACGCTCTGTCCTCTTAGAAGCCTTCAGTCTAGCTGTAATTTGATGCTGAGAAAGCCACTCTTTGCTCAGAATAACAATTGGCTTCTGACACCTTCACATAGTTCTAATGTCATATTTCCATTATCACAGTTCTACTTGGTCAACAACTTTATGTTGGAAGCCTCTGATGAGTCGATCAAAACCACCTAAGTCTCAACTAAACACTGCTTCAGTGGAAGAATTTGATATTTTGTACAAAGGAGTCAACATGTCCAGTGCCACTACTCTGCTGCATTCAAGTACTGAAATAGTACTTAAGAATCTTCTCCTTCATTTTACATGTAAGAGCTTCTTGTGTTCATGAGAGATTTTAAATACAGTTTCAAACTTTTTGACGCCACTGTACATAATAAAAAAATCAAAATATAAATAAATGTTGTCACTTTTCAAGACTATATTTATTTCGGATAGAATTCAATATATAGTGCTTAGCAAATTTATTAGACCACCTGTCATAAAAACGAGAAAGACCATCCAGCATCATAAAGTGCTTTAATGTGGACTCTTTCCTTTTCAGTGAGTTCTCAACATTTTACCATTTTGAACAGGAGTGAAGAATTTCAAACTGAATTCATGTTTTTATACCCAAATTTAAGCCGGCACACTGGACTGGCATTTGTAAACCCCTTTTCCACTCAAAGCACTTTTACACCACAAGCTACATTCACCCATTAACATACACATTTTTAGAGGACAGAAACCTACACACTAATGGTTGCATTGGGGTGATTTGGGGTTCAATACCACTTTGACATTAGGATTAGAGGAGTCGGGGTTGAACCACCAGCCTTCTAAAAGTTATTCTTAAGTGTAATTTTTGGTGTGGAATTGGTTTCAGGATGCCCACTTGTGACTCAATTAGAGCAATGCTTTAGTTGTTCCATTTACCAACTGAAACTGAGTAGAAGACACAGACCTTTCCACTCCTGACCTGTAGCTGTGCAGATGTGGACTTATTACACAGTTAAGGTTTTAAAACTGGGCTTGCCTGAAGGAGACTGCACAGAAGCCATCCGAAGGAGAAAGTCTATCTCTCAGTCCCTGTGGAACCCATAACTAATCAGCCAACTCCAAGGGCAGAATTCATGAGAGTTCATAAAAAAAAAAATCCCTTTGAGCAGATGAAACCCCCACCCCCCACCATCCACCCCTCACCTCACCTCCCACCGACTCCCAATATACTCTCAACTCTAATAAAAACAGACATTCACAGGGACCAAGAAGTTTAGAACAGATATAAAAGAGACCACCAAGGAAAACAAAGATAGCCTCAACAAAGACGATGGGTAACCTGACATAAAAGTGCATCTGTTGTTTTAGTTCCCTGCTGTGCCGACTATTACATTCCCAAGAGAGAGTGGGCTGAAAGAGTAAGTCATGCCTCCATCCTGAAACCAACCCTTACAGAAGAGGGGAGAAGAATACCACATTGTTTTACAGCTTCCACTGACACTCACCAGCCTGTCATGTCTACTATTTTCCAATTAGAAAGCACTAACTTTATCATCTCTTCAGCTTCTGTTTCACAGTGATATTGATGACTGTCTTTGCATCTTTGTCTCAGCAGTGCTTTTAATTGTGTGCTGCTGCTGTTGTGTGCAGGATTTGTTTTTGTTTTTCTGTCACTCGCTAAGTGCCAGGTGGCTATGTTTGGGAGGCTAAGCGACTGAGCATATTCTGGAGCAGGCGGATGGTAATTAGCAGGTGTTCAGCCTTGGCAGTAGGCTGTCTTGGAGTGTTGCTGAGCCATAGGATGTGTTTACATGTTTGAATATGTGTGAGATGGTATAGATAGATGCTATTTTAGATAACTGTATTTCTTGTTTGCGGGAACTGATTTTCATCTCCTTTCCCCAACTGTCTCCAGCTGTTCGAGCTGCTAGGCCCAGAGGGGCTGGAGATGATCTCCACCCTTCTACAGCAAAGAGTGGCCATTGTCAACTCCCTCCTCTGCATCCCACCCGAAAGGACTGGCTACTCACCAGGTAAGGCAGGCCCATGGCAACCAGGTCATCTCGATGCCAACAGTACTTTTTAGACAGTTTGAAATAGTCATGGCAGAAGACTTCTGAAACATGACTGAAGGCTCTTTGGCACTTCTGTTGCTGCAGAAATCATTTTGTATGCATCTGTGACATATTACTGGTAACTTAGAAATATTGTTTCCATTGCATAGTTTCCTAACATGACTACATCATTTGAATTAAAATGAATTAAAATCTTTCTGTTTAGGTATTTGGAATTTGCTCTTATTTTAGTTGTTTTCAGCATGGTGGTGTGGTGGTTAGCACTGTTGCCTCACAGCAAGAAGGTCCTGAGTTTGAATCCACCATCTGGCCTGGGCCTTTCTGTGTGGAGTTTGCATGTTCTCCCCATGTTTGCGTGGGTTCTCTCCGGGTACTCCGGCTTCCTCCCACAGTCCAAAGACATGCAATTAGTGGGATTAGATTAATTAGTAATTCTAAATTGGCCGTAGGCATGAATGGTTGTCTGTCTCTCTGTGTTAGCCCTGCGACAGACTAGTGACCTGTCCAGGGTGTACCCTGCCTTTCGCCCTATGGCAGCTGGGATAGGCTCCAGCCCCCACCCGCAACCCTGACTAGGATAAGCGGAAGAAAATGGATGGATGGATGTATGGATGTAGGGATGTTGTTGGCAACTAATTTAATAGTTGTTTAAATAAGATAAAAAAAAATCAGACTAGCTGACAAGTCTAAAAGTGAGAAAAAGCTCAGAACTGGGTATAGTCTAATGCTCGAAGTTAAACACTGGCCATTTCCTTAATAATCAGCTCCTGTTTTAAATGTCTCTGAAATGTGTGGCACTTTGTGCCGTGTGTAAGGTTACACGCACACACTATGTCAGCTTACTTTGCCAAGTGTGGCTAATGTTGGCAGTGCTAGCACCAGTAGCCCTCCTTTCATTCAGGCTAACATCCACAAAAGTATGCTGAATGTGGTTACACATTGCTCTGGTCGAGTGGTTATGTCTCAGTATTCTCTGACACAGCCGACATACAGCTGCTTATTTTCTAGATCAAAGTACTGCAGTACTGCAGCCCTGATTAGTGGGGTATGGCGTCATAACATCTTTGAACCAACTGTCGTCGTACATAAGAATAGTTTAGCTTAGACATAGTTTAGATTAGTTTAACTGACTAGTAATTCTGGTGCTGACTAGAGAGGGCAGCAGTATTTAAACATCTGTTCAACTAGTCATGCACATCCCTAATATATAGTTATCTGTTGGTCCTCTTCCTATATGGGTTGTCCCTGGATCACAATCTATGTTTTTCAGTGGGATGAGGGCAGTGTGATGAATAAGGGCTTATTAGAAGTCATCAGTTATTTTAGACATCTTGCTGCCAGTCCATTTTAAGATATTGCCACAATCAAAACAAAGCCATCAAGCATCTTTATCTCTAGATCTCACAGATTGCCTGATGTTGTAATCAGCACTCATCTTTCACATCTAAGGAGCCTTGAAAATTACATTCTGTTCGCTCTGCATGGCTCTTATACATAAGACCTGACATCACTGTGTCTATGAGTAGAGTCTGTGATGAGTCAGATTTAATATGAACATGTGTAAAGACCATGCACATTATCAGATAATGTCCACTGATTTATATATAAGTATAAAATTGAATAATGGTGCTGATGTGGTTAGTTATTTTAATCTCATGCAAATCCACCGTGTGTTTAATTAGTGGCACAGAAATTCTGCCAGTAATTGCCTCATCAAGTTTGGTGAAGACACAGAGGTTGCCAAAAAAAAAAAAAAAAAAAAAAAAAAAAAAAAAAACAAAGAAAAAAAAAAAAACAGCAATTTGTCG
>VUQI01040185.1:6406-16983 GCA_015106735.1 Paratilapia polleni | reverse complement strand
CCGCCCTCTGCTAAAGACTTGAGCCATTCACCGATTGTTTTTGTCTAATAATTTTATTGTATTCATAGCTCACCTTGTGTATACTTTTATGTTATCTTGTAGAAGTTTGTATTCTCATCTCTGTAACCACGCTGTAAATATGCCACTCAAAATGTATCATGAACACAAGGTTGAGGAAGTGGATCCGGTCGTAGATACTTGTGTTAGCTAATATGGTCCCATATTCAACCCTGAAATAAATACTACCTTTGTGACGCTTATAGTTTTTGTTGATTGAATGTTAGAGGTTTCGCAATGGTGGTACTAATTACAGGGCTAATTTTTTTTTTAATAGCATTGAATTAAATGTTCATGATATTGTTCTACCCCACCTCTCCTTTATATCAAAATCCAAGTTGAGGGAGATGTAATACCCAGTTACACACACCAAATGTGTTGTACAATGCTAAATGACACTACCACATCTCCCCTATTTCCCTCTCTGTGTCTTTACAGGCACTATGTATGCTGGGGGTGTCAGTAAGCGACACTGCTGACCTCGCTTCTTTTATTGTGTATTGTTTGCATGTGTTACTGGCATCGAGAGAGTTACTAAATCTCTTTATAAAATGACTCGACCAACATAATATAAATGTTGCTTGAAAACTGGTAAACAAAACAGTGGTCTCATTTATTAATTCTGGTTTCTGTGCATTGTCTCTCTGTTTATTAGAGAAAACCATAGACTAAAGATATTTTTTTGTAATATACTGTTCATGGCAAAAATCTCTATACTTGTTATATTTCAGATTGGTATAAATCACTTTGGCCTTTGTTGCTGGTTAAACATAAAACGGCATATGAATATACACAGTATAAAAGATTATGAATAAAAAAAAATGCATAATCAGTGAGTACTGGGGGGAGGGGGCTGTCCTTTGTTTTCATAAATGTCTATTACCTAAAGTAGAATGAATTATAATTTGGCAACGAACGTGACATATATATATATATATATATATATATATATATATAACACACATATATATATATATATATACACACATATATATATATATATATATATATATATACACACACACACACACACACGTAATTAGTGAGAGAGAAACCATATTTTGGCGTTTCCGGAATGATTCGCTCCTGTTTCGCTTTACGTCAGTGTCGTCATTTTGCGGCATCCCGCCATTTTATTTTTTTTAGTGAACCCGACACAGCTATCTGTCGCCCCTGCACGTTGTTGGTGCCCTGAAAGATTGGTTCGTAATTATTTTGTGTGTACTTCAGTAGGAGTAAGTTGGTAAAAAAAAAAAAGAAAGAAAAAAAAACCTGCCTCTATCTCACGGTTCCTCTGCTACATGGTTTGAAATTTGCTAAACACTGGAGGAGAGAAGGTAAGACTCATAGTGGAGCCTGCCTGTTAGCTTAGTTAGCTCGGTGGGTGATTGAAAGGACTCCATTAAAGTTTAACGCTAAACTGGCGATGTGTAGTTTAGAGATGGGAACTAGAGTGAAAACTGTTATCGCATAAACTTCATAAGTGAAGCCCGTGTTGTTTGTAAGTAAAGCATGATGAAATGCTTAGAAACTGACCACATGACGGTACGGGAGGCGTCGTAATGAAGACAACAGTTAGCATTTCAAGCTAACTGTCCTAAGAACTTCTGTTCTTGGGGTTGGCCTGCTCTTTAGTATTAGGATTTAGCAACGTATTGGATATCAGTTAAATGATACTTGTACGCCTTACTGTTAAATTAGGTGAAAGATGACGCAGTTCTTACCGCCCAACCTGCTGGCCCTCTTTGCTCCGCGGGACCCAATACCTTTCCTACCTCAGCTGGTGAAGTTGCCCCACGAGAAGCATCACAACCAACCTTATAGTGGCATCGCACCGTTCATCAGACACTTCGAGGTGAATATTTAATCTTTTGTGCGCTTAGATTTGCATCTCTTCCTCAATGCAGCATTTGCCCTTTTCTTGTATCTTCCCCTTGTCATTTTAGCAGTTTTAGCGTTTTTTTAACCTTATTTTTTATTTTTTGGTTATTTTCTAATGTATCTCTAATTCACCGGGCACTTTTCTGTTTTTTCTCTCTCTGTTTTTCTGACCCTTATGCTGCTGTAACAAGTGAATTTTCTCAGTGTGGGATTAACAATAAAGTTTTGTCTTGTGATCAGGACCCAAGAGATGCACCCCCACCAACAAGAGCAGAGACCCGTGAAGAGCGGTTGGAGAGAAAGGTGAGATGAATGGTCTAGATGTGTCCTAAAAACGTGTAGTAAAAGTGAGCTGTCACATTGTTTTGCTGCACCCCTTAAATTACTCAGCATTCATTTCAGACATGTGCCTTGTTGATACTTAAACAGAAATTGGACAGCTTCTCATCATAAATGACCATATTAAGGTAGCCACTATTTCAGACTGTAAGCATTTTTATTTTTTATTTTTTGGTACATACCCTAATGTTTTTATTTTTTTTCCAATGTTTCACAGGACCTCCCACAAACTGACCCTTAATCCCAAAATAGTACATGGCATATTTACAGGCACTTCCATTGAGAAAGCTGAGTAATGGTTGAAGACTAACCATTTCCTGTAAATCTTTTGTTTTTGTAGAGGCGAGAGAAGATTGAGAGGAGGCAAGCAGTAGTAGAGACAGAACTTAAGCTTTGTAAGTTTTTGACATGACACAAGATCTTCATACTCTATATGACTTACTGGTTTAAACTAATCTTGTTTTTCTATTTGAATGCTATCAGGGGATCCTCATAATGACCCAAATGCACAGGGGGATGCCTTCAAGACCCTGTTTGTTGCACGAGTGGTTAGTATATTAAAATCACACCCACCCAAGTGTTCTAACACCAGATGTTTGGATTAAATTTTTTTTGTTTGTTTTTGTTTTGTTTTTGCATGTGTTAATTTTGAATAGCATTCTGTCTTTTCCACAGAATTATGATACCACAGAGTCCAAGCTTCGACGCGAGTTTGAAGTCTATGGCCCCATCAAACGGGTATGTTTGCAGGGTTTTTCTACATAGAGAAATTTTTGGTGCTTCCCCCGAAGCCATTAAAATGATCACCAGGGCGGTGATCATTTTGACTTCTAGCAATCAGCTCGCTGTATTTTACACATTAATTGGATCAGCCAACTAAGCTGCACTGTTTTGGTCTTGAGTGGATCTGACTTTTATACTCTCCATGGTATGAACGCTTTGCAGAAGGTGCTCTCAGTTACAGTCTGGACTCTGTTGGTGGTTTTAGCAGTAGATTATTACAGGATTACTTTTGTTGTGTCAAGCTCCATGCTTTAGCTCCAGTGCTGGTCCATGTCGTGCACTTCTGGTATCTGAGGAACTGAGGACCTGTTGGATGAATTTTTATTTCTAATAGCAATGTTCCCAAAACCACAGAGAAAGCATTATGTGTTTAGCATAAGACTTGTTTGCAGTTAATGCAACATCTGTTTGCTTCTCTTCTACTGCACCCAAGCTAGCGTGTCCTGGGTCTGTCCCGGGGCCTTCTCCCAGTAGAACATGCCCAAAACACCTCAACTGGGAGGTGTCCAGGAGGCATCCTAGTCAGATTCCTCAGAGATTTTGTTCCATATTAAAATGATAAGCATCACACACTCCAGATTTTTCATCTGTGATGTGAATCTCCCATTCCACCACATCTCAAAGGTGCTCTATTGGATTCGGATCTGGTTACTGTGGAGGCCATTTGAGTACAGTGAACTCAGTGTCATGTTTCAGAAGCCAGTTTGAGATTAATTGAGCTTTGTGACATGTTATCCTGCTGGAAGCAGCCATCAGAATATGGGTACACTACAGTCTTAAATTGTAAGTTGGATAGTAGAAGATTGGAAAAACATTGCCTGGTCTTGAGTCTTGATTTCTGCTGACGTTCAGAGGGTATTGTCAGAATCTGGCATAAACAACATGAAAGCATGGTTCCATCCTGCCTTGTATCAATGGTTCAGGCTGCTGGTGGTGTAATGGTGTGAGGGATATTTTCTTGGCACACTTTGGGCCCCTTAGTACCAACTGAGTATTGTTTAATCTCCGCAGCCTACCTGAGTATTGTTGCTGTTTGTGTCTATCCCTTCATCACCACAGTGTACCATAAGGTCCCACTCACACAGGCCTAGACAACGGTCCGTGACCATCTAGCAACCACCAGAGTGAAAAATTAGTATTTACCGACCGGTTGAGAGTGGTTGCTGGAGGATGATGGCAGTCGCTGAGAGTATGATTGCTAAAGTCCCAGTCTTCAGACTGGTCAGTAACCCCCCTGGCAACCACCTGTTGCTATGGGAAAATGTGTATTCCCTAACCGGTTGGCAAAAACCTCCTTGTGATTGCTTTGGTTGCAACCGATTTCATCCAGCAACAGCCAGAAACATCCAGGAACCATTGCCAACCAGTAGGGGAATGCACATTGCCTGGTTGTATCACATCCAGTATGACGGGCAACTCTTGATCAATGTGCGCATGATGTCACATGAGAAACCTCAATATGTCTTTACAAACTCAGCTAATTGTACTCCTAGAAAATGCAAACATGTGAAGACAATACTGTCTTTTCTGATTATTTAACAAACAGAAATTGGTCAGTGGTCATAACACCAGCTTCTATTTGTGTCATGATTCCTTCAGGAAAACAATTTCTCCATACTTCTTTGTTCCAGATTTACATAGTCTACAACAAGAGGACGGGGAAGCCTCGGGGCTATGCATTCATTGAATATGAACATGAACGAGACATGCACTGTGAGTACCAATATAGAGCACTAAGCCAAACATTTTATTTAATCATTTTCTTCAAGACCAATCTCTCACATGCAGAGTGTTTCTTCTCTGGAACACCCTTTGTTCCTTTGTTGGATATTTTTTGTAACAGTACTTGGGGTAGCAGATTTCTTTGTAGTGACTGCTGCCGAGTTAGAACCAGATTGATGGTTATTCTACAATATGCATGTTGAAATCCAAGTCTGTTGCTTTTGTGGTGTGTCTGTGTGTGTGCTTGATGCGAGTCATTAGTTGAATAATAGTCTGGTTTAAGAGGGGAATGGCATTATTCTTTATGGGCATCTGGGGGTGGGTGGGGAATGACCAAACATAGGACTGTGTGTTTCATCTGTGAGCCTGAACATCTTTGCCTGTCAAAGGGCACATTGTCTTTTAACTGTTAGGCGTTGTAGCTTTGTGGAAGAGCAGCTCTCCTGGTTGGACTGTAATGGTAAGCACAAGGTCAGATTGGTCACCAAGCTTTGAATGGGGTTTTTACCAGACATGTATTGAAACCCATCTTTTGTATGACTAAGTCTTTGACTTGTTTGTTTGAAGTTTTATTGGTGGTCTTCAACCCTGGTCATGGTGAGATTAATTCAGCTTTTCCACACTAGTGAGATACTTTAAGCTGGTGGTGATGCCAGAGTAAATACTGTCTCTTTAGAAAGTTGAATGGTGACATCTAATACAATGACACCATTCCGGGATATTAGTGCAATCAGCTCTTCAAGACCAGAGTTGCTGAATCACAGTTGTGTAGTCAGAGCAGAGGATGAACTGATGGGGAATGTGGGGCTAAACAGTGTATTAACTGTATGTTGTTCTCATTGCCACTGCAGCCGCCAATCTGTGATGGCTATTGGCCAGAGCTGGCTGGCAGATGATGATGGTTATGATACATCTACACCCTACTACCACAGCTCAGTATATGGTTGGTATAATGGGTTTGTATGATGGGTAAGATTTCTTTCCACCCTCCATCTCCTACATAGGGAAGAGGAGCTACGTTCAATGGGTAAAGCAGTGTCTTGCAGACCCTAAAGAGCTTTTAGTGCCATTATTCCTATTTGGATTTTAGGCTTTGACCATTGAACGCACCCCTGACCGCTAGTATTCAATCTTGCCCAGTGGTTATGCCCTTTATGTTAAAGCCATCTCAGGTTAATGAGGGCTCATGTATTGCAAAAGCAAAATCTTAGCTATGTGAAAGGTCACAAGGTCAGTAAGCCAGAAAGATCCAGATGCATTATTAAATGGCTGCCGGTCCCATTTGCTGGAATTTGTTGTGATGAACAGCCTGCAGATTGACTGAATTTGATGCAGATTTTTAGATAAGCAGATAATGCAGTTTTCAGTCTTTATTGTACAAGACTAAATTGCTGCAATGTGTGAAAATAGTCTTTCGGGAGGGCAGTTGTCTAAAGCAACATTTCCAGATTTCAGACTGCTGCTGCCCATTTTGAAATCTAAAAATTGTCTTTAATCACAACTCTGATCATCAGATTGTTTTCATTTATTCATTTTGATCTGATGATCCGCTTGTTGAGGTTGACTCTTCATTAACAGCTTTACTTATGACTTCATTTTAATCTTTTCTACTGTTGCCGCACTATCATTTGAGTTTAGGATCAAAAATAAGTCAAAACGAAGAATAACGTGTACTTTTAAAATCCCATGGCTTTGTTTCATTTGTTTTTTTTTTTTCCTTAAATGTTAATATTTCAAGATGGTTTAAAAATGAAATTAGAAAACTTAAGAATTTTCTTCTTATACATTGTAAATTACTTTTTGTGGCCCATCTGCATTAACTTCAAGGCCCACACTTTGGGAATCACAGGTCTAAAAAAATTCAACACCAAAAAAGTGACTGATTCAGTTTTAATTTTCCAAATTTTGTTGTTTAAGCATTTAAAAAAAAAAAGTAGTATTCTGTATGTGTAAACTGTTCTGTGCAGCGAAGTAACCCAGATTCCCTCGGTAAACTGGTGAAGTTGTAAAATATCACCTGTGACTATCAGTGCAAATTAAAAACATATTGCAGATTAAACTTCACATTCTCTGTAATTTTATTGACTATTTTCTCAGCAAACTGCGAAAGGTGGGCCGTTTATAGCCACAACAAAAGTTGTTTTGTTTTTGTTTTTTGTTGTTTTTTTAAGACTCCGTCTGAGTTGGCTTTAATAGAAAAGGCAAATGAAACAGTCTTGTTGGTAATTCTGCTAAATGGGCTATTCATACACAATTTTTACTACATAACCAGGCAGATATTAACTTAAAATAGCTTTGCAGATTAATACCCAAAAGTAAGGTCAAGATTTTCCAAGTAGTAGTTCCTACAATTTGCCTTATAACATGTCAGTGAATAAGTTGCTGACTGGATGTATTTCAGGCCACTTTACATTCAAGGCATGCCAGCGTTGGGAACATTACTTCATTTACTTCATTCAAGCTGTAGTTAACATTTCTTTCTCAGTAGGTTGGAGTTCTGATAAAGCAACTCCTGCAAGGAATGAATGAATTTTAAAAAATTTCCCACGTTTCCTTTGCTTCCCCTCCCCCACTTGGTCCATATCAGTAGGGCTGGTGGTAAGGCCCTACAATGGTATGGTGGGGTGGGGGGTGGGGGTATGGTATGGTAAGTAGTTGTGTTGTGATACTGTTCTGGTGTGGAGGTATTTTAGTAAGGCCTTAAGACTGGGGCTGAGCCTTTCATATCAGTGAGAGATTATGGTAAGGGTATAACTGAATAGTATGAGTGAGGGAGTTAGGTAAGGCCCTCTGACTGTATGCTGTGACTGATGGGTTCTGGTAAGGCCCTCTTCTTGGGTGTGAAAGTTTTACCCTCGGATCCACACATCATCAAACCAGTGTAGCAGTCAGGATGGGCCATCTGGATCTTGCCAAGTCCTTCCATCAGACAAGATGGATCAAATGATTGTTTGGTATAATGGGGTGAGGTGTGGGGTAAAGTCTGAATGTACACAAGGGTGGAAAATTTACCAATTGCTGGAGATGATTTGTTGATGTTCCCTACTGCTGACTTCCACCATGTTACTCTCATTAAGCTTGTAAAAGGTTTTAGTAAATTAAAGAAGCTCCTATGTCATTCTTAATTTGTCTGAAGTCTTATTCAAAATTAATAACTTTCTTTAAATCGTAGATTAAATTTTTAGTTTGCTTGCTTTCTGGAAAATTGTAGATATTTGGATATTCTAACTATTTATTGTAGGCTGTCAGTACTCCCACCTGGTTGAGTGAAGGTTCCAATTCATCACAGTCAGACTTGCATTTGTAAAATGTCAGTCTGCTTGTTTAGTAGCAGTATATTTAAAGAGGCCACAGCCTAAAGAAACTGGCAGTTAAATTCCCACAGTTATCTTTAAGACAATCTGTATGTCTTAAAATGGCTACAGTATAAACTATATATAGAAAATATATATAAACTATGTAAACAATTACTGTTTGGTGTAGACTGCGTAGGAACTGGACCCTGAGTAATTAAAAGAAGCAGTTAAGTGTAATTTATCAGTCACTCTTCGGGTGGAACGAAGTCTACTCCCATTATCCTTCGGCTTTTGCCCAGAGAGCAGCCATGTCGGCTTCGCCTGCTCCTGGTCAGTATAATAATGCACTGTTTGTTTCCTTGGCCATATGCAGTTGTATTCTTTCCTCACCTCTTCTCTTCCCTCTTCCCATTCCTCTTCTCCAGCTGCCTATAAGCATGCAGATGGGAAGAAGATTGATGGCAGAAGGGTCTTGGTGGACGTGGAAAGAGGACGCACTGTCAAAGGATGGCGTCCTCGCAGGCTAGGTGAGTGTTGCTTTTTTTTAAGGTAAGCTGTGAGGTAATGCCTAAGCAAGTTTCTGACCAAATTAGTAAGCTAGGTGTGAGTTCTTTGAATCATCCAGCCAGCTACAGAACAAGTGTGCACCTGCAGAGAAGCTTTCAAACTTGTATTCCTGTACCAGCCTGCGAAAAACTTTGTAGAGAACGTGTAGAGTTCTGTCTGCATTTAAAATGATACACTTGAAAGTGGACATTTTGGACTCTGGTTTCTTAAGTAACCCTCTGGTATGATCCCACCTCTGTCATGCGTCATTCAAAGATGTCCTTTGTTCCCACTTGTAGTCCCTTCAGTTGTTTCCTTCAAAGTTCTGAGTATTTTAACTCAGAAACTCCTGCTGGAATTTCCCAATTATGTAATAGGTTTTTTTGTTTGTTTGTTTATGTATATAATTTATAGGAAATGTTTTAATAACACAATGATGCCCGGGCTGGCAAGATCAACTTTGCAGTCTTTGTGTTGCAACCAGTCCACACACTCATTTGTAGCAGACTTGTGGGATTCAAAATGAACATCAGTGACTCCGATTATCATTGCTTCTCTTATATTTGACATTTATACAAAGTTAACGTTTTAGTTCTGTTTTCCTCAATGGAGCATCCATACCAGGATTCACTGTGATGATGGGAGAATAATGCACAGAGCTTCTATTTAAATTGAGTAAAGCTTGAAGCGTCAGCATGCACCAGTGACATTGAAAAAAAAAAAAAAAAGAAAAAGTCACGGGGTCCTCACTTTTCATATTTAACTTTTGTTTATGATTTATCTAGGAGGTGGATTGGGTGGCACTAGGAGAGGTGGTGCTGATGTCAACATCAAGCACTCTGGTCGAGATGATGCATCACGCTACGACGACCGTCCTCTGGGGAGGTGAGTCCTTTTTCAAGAAGACTTGTCTTTTGGCATAAAATTGTGTACTGCTGTAAATAAATATCGCTGTGCTGCTCATAGTGATCGTGACCGCGGAGACCGGAGGGAGCGCAGCCGCGATCGGGACAGAGACAAGGAGAGAGATCGTCGGCGGTCCCGATCCCGCGAACGCCGTCGACACACCCGTTCCCGAGAGCGAGAAAGGGAAAGAGACCGACAGATTGGAGCAGGAGAGGACAGCAGTGGTAGTAGTCGGCGTCGAGATCGCGAAAGGGAGCGTGGGGGGGCATCAGGAGGAGACAGCAGGAGTAGGGAGAGAAGTCGAGACCGGAAGAGAAGGAGCAGGAGCCGGGATCGTAAGAGAGACAGGGAGAGAGGTAAGGGGCTGGAAGGGGAGGAGGTCAGCCAAGGAGAAGGTGCCCCTGAGGTTGGGGAGCGGATGCTGGAAGAACATGAAGGAGAAGTGAGTGAGGGATTAGAGGAGCGTAGAGACAGGGACAGAGAGAGGGACAGGGACAGAAGGCGTAGCCACAGGGACAGGGAGAGACGCAGGGGAGATCGGGATAGAGACAGGGAGCACAAGAGGGAACGCGGAGAGAGAGACAGGGGAGATCGGAGAGAGGAGCGCCACGGGTCCCTACGAGATGATATGGTCCCTCAAGATGACATGGGCAATGAGGATGATGGAGGAGTGCCACCACAGATGGAGGAATACAGTCAGGATGGGATGATGATGGGACAGCAGTCTGTCCCATCAGCTGACAGCTATGGTTCTGGTGAAAATGGTTACAAGATGGAGGTGGCAGGAGATGAGTATTGAAATGGCCCCTCTGCCAAGAGAGTCTAACTTACAAGTAGTTTTATTTTGTACTTTGACTTGGCATTTTGCCAGGGCTTTTGTGATTTCAGGGCCTCCCGAGTGTCACGCCTAGCTAGCTTTCCTGTCAATTTGTTGCAGTACTCTATTTGGTATCAATATAGGCATTGATTTGAGATCTTAAGTGGCAGTTTTCTTACATTGCCCAACTAATCCATGCCACTAAATGTCATCAGATTACCCTATAGATG
>VUQI01040184.1:0-21360 GCA_015106735.1 Paratilapia polleni | reverse complement strand
TGCTGTACTAAAATTCAAGATGCGTCTTATTAATCTTATGGCAGTCCTTGGCTCTGCCTCTCAACTCATCCACTGTAGCTCCTCTCCCCTTAAGGCCATCCTCCCACATTAGATAACTCTAGGTCCTGATGAACTTCTCAAAAACTTGGAATTTTGAGTACACAGAAGGTCTCAGGATCAGTGGATGCTCTCTTTAGGCATAAGACTGCAAATAAGAAATGCAACACAAATGAACAAGTACATGGGTGAGTAAAAATGTGAGTTATCATTAAATTTTTTAAAATGTATATTAAAAATTGTAATGTATAGTGCTTAACAAATTTATTAGACCACCACCCAATGTAAGGTTTATGCCACAGCTGCCCTAGATGAACAGTACTGGTAATTACCAAAATCATTTTTTATGTTTCTGTAATGGTTAATCCACCATTATGCACAAGCTCTTTAATCAAACCAAAATGTCTGAGGAATGTTTCCAGCACCTTGTTGAATCTATGCTATGAAGAATTAAGGCAGTTCTGAAGGCAAAAAGGGGTCCAACCAGGGACTAGCAAGGTGTACCTAATAAACTGACCATCAGTATCTCTGCCAAACCATCCAGTAAATGCTGAGGTAGGAAGTCATTAAGGTTCGTTCTGTGTATACAGTGAATATCTGTTCATCTAATGGTGTCTTAGATGTTTCAGTCTGGATCATCTGACCACTGTCACGTCTCGGCTCTCCTAGGGTGGAGGGAAGCAGCATACAGCCAGATGTTGGTTTTATTAAGGATATTTATTGCTCAAAAGCAACATATATGAATCATAAAAGGACTTAGAAACAAAAGGGACAACTGCAGGGACTGTAAAACCAAAGGCTGACTAACACAGTTCACACGATTACTAAAACTACAAAATAAAACGAAGCAGTAGCACCCTTGCCGCTAATGTGACTAAACAAAAGAATAACTAATGTGTGTGCAGTGTGAGTGGAGTGCATTTGAATATGAGTCCAAACCTGGCCGAGCCCCAGGCAGTAACGAGTACCTCGAAACACAATTAACTCTACCTAGTATCTACATACAGCCTTACAGACTATCAGCAGAATACATCCTCCAAGTGTCGCATTCACAAACTGTTATAAAGAGGCCCAGAAGGTGCTGCTCACACTGAGTCACATCTGTGCTGGTCTTAAATAGGGCAGCAGCCAGGTGGATATACTGATGGGTGGAGTGGGCTGCACTGGGCTCTTCTCCAATCAGCAGGGAGTGCAGCCAGGGGGCAGAATGACTGGGACTGGAGTCACTGGGCTAAACACAGTTGAGGGACTTCACAGCTCACTCTACATTTAACAGCACATGGTGGCGACACTGGCCATGGTAATAACAACCACACTCTCTCCACTCCCCTGCAGCAATGCCACCAGCAAGGTTAAAATGTGGGGTTTTGCCCCATTGGTCTGCTAGTGTATTAATCTAGCCATACGGTGCTAATTTAGTAAAGAGCCAGTAGACAGTGTGTTGGGATAAAAAGGTATTTTTCTGAAATTCTGGCTGATTAAACCAAGTGATCCTTGGGAAGGATGTGGTGAAATTCGACCCGTGCATCTCACATTTTCTACTTTGCGCTTTCAGCTCAGGATGCAGTCTGTTTTCATCTGTCATTCGTCACAAGAGGAAGCAGTGAGATGAGGCCAAGATCAAATGTTGAGTTTGTAAACACAAGAGCTATTATAGTTCTGTATTTTTACAGCAAAAAATCCAAAATAAACATTTATTGTAGTATAAGAAAATACTTTTTTACGGTAGATACTAGATAATGGAAAAAGGTCTGCACTGCTCCTGGTCTTGTCTGCAAATGTTATTCGTTTGTCCATTCGTTTGTGTTTTACATTTTTGTTTTCACTTCAGCTTAGTTCCAGTTTCCCCACTAGCAGGGAACATTTCCATATTAACTACAACTTCTAATGATGTTTTCAAGCAAGACATTTTATTAAAATTCAAAGAGACTTTAAAGGACGCTTATCATTTCAAATAATGTTCCTGTAAGGTTGAAAGTTTAACCATTACATAACATTACCTTCTGACTGCAAAACCAGTATCTTGTTGAGGTGCAGGTTATAACATGAAAATATTCTCACAATGTTACATAACACAGTGAAAAAAAAAAAAGATTCTCACTGCAACATTACAACAAGGTTTTCAGTATGCTATTTGCCAGAAAGTTCCTTTAACCTCTTGAGACCCAAGCTCTTGTTTGTGATCTATTTTTAATTTCTCCTAGCTATTTGTGATTAGTTTGACCTGATAAGCATGTAAACTAATCTTCCTCTTTGAACAAGAGGTTGTTATTTTGTTACATACTTTTTTTTTTTAAGTATGTCTCCATATGGGGATGGGCTTATTTTACAGCATAACTCAATAAAGTCAACATTGCTTAACAAAGTATAAAACACTATGGAGCAGGATGAACCATAAGGTGCAGAAAAGCCGAAATGTAATGTCCCCATATGTGGATTTGTTAACAAGATCATTTTGCCTGCAACATTCAGAGACAGATTATAGTAAGTTCTTTTTTATAACGACCATGTCTGCCTCTGGTTAGATTTCCATGACTTGGTGATTGCATTCATGGTCCTCAGTCGATGAAGCGTGACCTCATGACTTCTTCTCTAATACCATCAGACCAAAAGACAATTTTGGTGACTAAACCTTATCAATGTGAGACTTATGCCAAAATTCTGGCATGCAGTGGTTAGCACTTTCACCTCACAGCAAGAAGGTTCCTGGTTCTCTCCGACTTCCTCCAACAGTCCAATGACGTGCTTTTTAGGTTAGCTGATGATTCTACATTGGCCATCCCCTCTCACCCAAAGTCACATGGGACAGGCTCCAGCCCCTCCACGACCCTGTATCGGATCATTTAACCTTAAAACCTTAAACTAACTAAAATAACACCTTGGGAACATTTCAAAAACCTTCTAATAGAGGTTGTTTAAGAATTTCAAGCATTATGTTCAAACAATATTGTCTCTAAACATTTTAAAATGTTTAAAATGTTAGGAATGTTTTTAGAAAACCTTATCCTACCTTCAAAAATAACTTTTTGGGAACAAAATAAAAAGTTGCTGCTGAAAACATTAATGGAACAACAAAATGAACAAAAGATTTCTGGCTTGGTTAGTTTTGATGTTTGAAAAAAAATTCGTAGTTGTAGTTTGAGTGTGATACTTTAAAAAAAAAAAAAAAATCATAATATGGGAAATATTTGTCAGTGTCAACATTTAAGAAGATTTTCCAACACAAACATACACAAACACACACAATCAGTTTGTAATAATAATAATAATAATAATGATATAATAATAATGATATAATAATAATAATAATAATAATAATAATAATAAATTTTATTTGTTGGTGACTTTCAAAACACTAAAGGTCACCTTACAACACAAAATTAAAAATAAGATCAATATTAAAGAGAAATTTAAAATTCAGGAATAATATATGAATGTAGAACATAGAAAACATAAAGCATAATGGTTATAGTTAATATGCTGATGTGAACAGGTGGGTTTTGAGCTGTGATTTAAATTGTGAATGTGATTGTTTGACAATCGTGCAGACATCAGTCTCAAGAAAAATAATCCTATTCAGAGTCTAAAACTCAAGAGACTTCCTGTATGTTTCAGTTTTTTTAGTTAGATTCATTTAAGCACAATATTGTTTCGGTAAGTGTCCATTTTCTTCCTAAAATGTCGTTTTTTATATTGATTTCATTTTCTTAAAATGTTTTTCACCCTAAATTTATTCTGAGTTAACTATAATAACCTTTGTATGCAGATGGTGTGGAGCCATTAAAAACCTTTTATTTCTTGAAGAAGTGCCACTTCTTGCACTGAATATATGGCAGCACACATTTAATGCACACTGATGTGGAATTCTGAATATGCAGAATGTTGTAAACTTGCTTATCAGGTATGAGTCACAGGATTTTCTTTTGCTTTGTGTGAAACCTTTTAATGAAAGGATTAATGAAATCAAGCTGTCTTTATGCTCTGCAGCAGAGTTAGTGTGGATCGGTGAACTCTGGAAAGGATCATTTGAATAATGATGAAATCAGAACAGTTGTTATGGGAACCATGCTATTGCAAATGTCACTGAAAATGTTTTTGACCTGACTGTATCAGATGCATGAATGAAGGGTTTCTGGGATCGTTTTCTTTTACCTAGTTGGCCCTCTTTTTGGGTACAGCCAGGCCTCTTATTCAACATAACCTAGCATCACATTGAATTCAGGTCTTATTCGACTCTGTGACCTTAAGGACCTCAAACACAGCTGAATTTCTTCATGGAGGCTTAACGAGGGCCAAGGAAGTCTCTCCCACACTGGTGTCTCAGAGCGACTCAGATTTTTCATTCAGACAAGAATCTGCTGTAAAAGAAGGACAGGAGTTAATGAAGTCTCAGGGTATCCTTTGTTCCTTTGTCTTACTCCGTGTTCACCAGAAAATGTTTATAAGCACTAGGATAACCTTGGCTGCACAGGACTAAAATTTCTTGGGTTCCTTTAAGGCTGTCCCTCAGGTTAAGCTAGCATTAATAAATACTTTGTCCTTGCACGGCCTGGCGCAGACATTCTTCTCTATTTATAAACAGGAACGTGGGTCCTGCATTGACATTTAGAATGAATTTCAATTCAGTTCAGTGCAAAAAATATCAATGCACTCAGTGGGGTTGAAAATATTTTGTAATTGTGTAGGCATCTTTTGCACATAACTATTCTGAACCAGCTGTGCTAGGAATTATGAGAGAGATTTTCTGCCACTAGAAATTGGTTTCTGTTGTTAATATCAGTACTGACATTTTAACCCTTTGACCTAACCAAGTGACCAAGTTATTATATTGGCTAAAATGAGCGAGTGGGGACACTTATGAATACTTTTTAAAATGGCTCTATTTGTGTTTATCATAGCTATGCTGTTTCCTTTGTCTCTATGGCAGAAATTCTAAAAAGTTCTAATGGCATTAATTATAGTTTTCAGTCATTTTTATGCAAAAAGGAGTTTTGGTATCAAGGTGTATTTATGCCAAATTTGTCTGGTTTAGAAGGAATATATTGCCCAAAACTGCACCTGCCTCTGAAAGCTACCAACTGTTTATCTACATAGAGATCAGTACCAGGGAGATAGTTTTTGGGTAACTGGACTACAAATGTTGTCCAAATATCCCTGAAGTTAGCAGGTTTGTCTGTGGCTTGCCTGTCTGCTCTGGTTGCTCAGTTTTCAAACTGCATGTACTCCAGGATATCTCCGAATCTTGTTCTAGGTCTGTTAGCCATGATTCAAATTCTGTTGGAGAAGCTGAAATACAATGAGCACAAATGGACCATGTGTGAAAAATCTGGATTAACGTTTTATGACAAAACTGTACGTGATTGAATATTTTTATTGGTATTTTTGAACTCAGCATCATTGAATTAGGTAATATCGACTATTTTCTGGAAAACAGCTGAAATTTTATTTTTGATGCAGGGCGGTGTTAGCACAACGGTTCATAAATGACCCCAGTCGGTTGATATCATTCATCCATTGTGCTGATATCACAACTAAATGTATTTTTTTCTCTCTTTAAAAACACCTCAACATGTAGTTGAAGCAACTCTAAGCACAAGTAAGAAGTTTGTGTGTATTTGTTTTAGGATATTTCCTTCACATTGTGTTTATTTGCTATTATATCTTATGTAAATCATTTTAAAATACCTTGGGTTGAGGGTTGCTATGAAAATAAATTTGCCTTCATTCGTCTATTTGAACACAATTAAGAAAAGTGGAAAATTGTCAAATCTGATTCAACAAACCCTAATAGAATAAAATCATCTCCGGTGTACTCCTGTAACTATTTTAGAGGAGGAGTTAAACCCATGAGAAACCTAAATTCTACAATAAATCACAATACATTAGCATTTTTGATGTAACTAATTCAAGGCCCCTACATGAATAAATACAGTGAATAACAGGACTTTAAGAAGATAACCTATCATGTGGTATCTTTACTCACTTACTCACTGAGATTTAAATTTTATGTATCGGTTCATAAGACAAAAATAATCTGGTCCTAGCAGATCTTAAAATTCGGTAAATACAACCATGGATGAACAACAAAACATAACATACTACACCATGCCGATATTTATTTAACAAAAACTAAGCCAAAATTCAGAATCACTGTGTGAAAAACTAAGTACATCCTTACTACTTCCAAAAGAATTAAGAGGGTAACAGAGACTACCAGAGGTTAGCAGCCAGGTGCTGCTAATCAAATGCACTTGATTGAGCACCTCTATAAAAGCAGAGGTTTTGGCAGTTTGGAGGTCTGGAGCATTCAGATGTGTGCTAAGGAGGAAAGACATCAGCAATGATCACAGAGAAAATTACTGATAGCTGTTGCTGTCTGGGAAGGGTTATAAGGCCATTTCCATTTTGAAGTCCATCATTCTGCAGTGAGAAAGATTATTCAGTTGAAAACATTCAAGACAGCTGCCAGTCTTCCCAGGAGTGGACGTCCCAGCAAGTTCACCCCAAGGTCAGACCGTGAAATGCTCAGAGAAACTGCAAAAAAAAACCAAGAGCTACATCTCAGACTCTACAGGCCTCAGTTAGCATGTTAAATGTGAAATTCATGACAGTACAATTAGAAAAAGACTGAACAAGTATGGCTTGTTCAGAAGGTTTGCCAGGAGAAAGCCTCTTCTCTCTGAAAAAAGAATATGGCAGCACAGCTTAGGTTTGCAAAGCTGCATCTGAACAAACCACAAGACTTCTGGAACAATGTCCACTGGACAGATGAGACCAAAGAGGAGATGTTTGGCCATAGTGCAGAGCACCACATTTGGTGAAAGCCAAACACATCATATTAGCACAAACACCTCATACCAACTGTCAGCACCGTGGTGGAGGGGTGATCATTTGGGCTTGTTTTGCAACCACGAGACCTGGGCATCTTGCAGTCACTAAGTCGAACTCCTCTCCAAGAACTCCTCTGTATACCAAAGTATTCTAGAGTTTTTGAGGCCATCTGTCCAACAGCTAAAGGTTGGATCATGCAACAATACAATGATCCCAAGCACAGCAGCAAACCTACAACAGAATGGCTGAAAAAGAAAAGAATCAAGGTGTTGCAATGGCCCAGTCAAAGTCCAGACCTCATCCTGATTGAAATGCTGTCGTAGGAACTTAAGAGAGCTGTGCATAAATGAAAAAACATCAATGAACTGAAGAATTGCTGTAAAGGAGAGTGGACCAAAATTCCTCTACAATGATGTGAGAGACTGACAAAGTCACACAGAAAACAATTACTTCAAGTTATTGCTGCTAAAAGCGTTTCTACAAGCTATTGAATCATGGGGTGTACTTAGTTCTTCACACATTGCTTCAACATTTTGGCACAATGTAATGTATCACATGATGTTGTTCTTCTCAGGTTGTATTTACCTAATTTAAAGACCTTATAAGGACTAGATATTTTTTATTATGTCCTGATATGCAAAACATTAGAAATGACATCAGTTGTACTTTCCTTTTACCCTGAATGTATATACAACATTTCATAGCAATCCATGCAATAGCTGCTGAGTGCAGTGGTGAACAGATCAATACAACCATCTGTAATTCTGTTGCTAATGTAAAGTTTTGGCTGTAAAGTTGGTGGTATGAGAATCTTTCACTTATAAGATATCTTATTAGGTCAAATCAGTTAATATCAATTAGATTTTTAAATTCTTCTCATCTGTTAAGTTTGCACCTGATTTTAAGTCAATGTGGATGCTGAGAAGTCCTCAACATGCTCAGGGGGGAAAAGGGTTCAGTGACAGCTCAATTTACCTTTAACTATATGAGCATTAACCTATAACCGCTCGATTACACACACAGCTGCAACTAAGCTCTAAGAGAGGGAGAATACAACACAAGATGATGCAGGTTAGTAATCAATGCTGCATGACAAGATTTCCCCCTTTTCACAGGAAGTGCAGTCTCTGAACCATACCTTCAATGAAAAGCTGTCACCATGGTGATATTATACATCAAGTTTGAATAATGTTATTCTCTCTGTGTGTGTGTGTGTGTGTGTGTGTGGCCCTGACCCCTCTGGTTGACACCCCACCAGCTCTTTAATACCATTTGGAGTCAAGTTAAGCAGTCTGGAGTAACAGTGCAATCGTGAGAAATAAATGGAGTGGACTACACTTACACTGACCTCGGCATATTCATATAAGGAGTCTTACAGTTGATGTAGCACAGAAGAAAATGTGTACCACTATTTCTAATAGATTTAATTCCACTCTTTATACTTCAATAGATACTTTTGCAGTCCATCTGTGTTTAAATACTAAACTTAGTGTTGTTTTCAAAATCATGCCATGAATATTCCTTTATCAATAACAACATACAAAGTGCATTAAGCTGTAAATTTAAATCAGTTCTTTATTGTTCTGGTTGTGTATTTTTGGCTTGTTGCCGTACTGCAGCATGAAGTTGGGTGAGAAGATGCCTCCATGATGGTCTTATGCAATGAAAAAACGAACCTAAACATTTAAAGAACCTAAAACCTTTGCAGTGCTGTATGTGTAAACAAATACTGTTTGTCTATACACACTTATTATATTACCAGTGATGCTGAAGGTTTCAGTACTGCTTTTGTTAAATTTGCTTTAATTAACTATGAATTCAGGCAACCTGCAAACATCGCAGTGTCAAAAAGTTTGTATGATTTCAATGTGCTGTTTTTAATTACATGGCCTACACCCAAAACAAACATATACTGTAGTTTGGGAAATGTTTTTCCATTCGTGCTTGATCAGGATTTCAGATGCTCAACAGTTCAGGTCTTTTTATGGATTTTTTGTTTTACCAATGGGTAACAGGTCTGGACTGTATGCAGACCAGTTTAGCACCTGGACTGTTTTACTATGGAGAGGCCTTCCCTAAATAAAAGATGTCTGGATGCTACCATACACATAAATCACCTGCAAGGGGAGGTGAGAGGGATATGGTAGTGTGTGTGTGTTCCTCAGGCTCGTGTCTTGTACCAGAGGCCTGGTATTTTGAGGGTTCTGCACAATATCTTAGCTGTTCTCTTCTGGACAGAGACCTCTGAAGTTGTAACTTGAATCTGCTGGAGCCACTCTTCCAGCTCCTAATGCCCCTATTACCACTGGGACCACTTTGGACTTTACCTTCCACATCTGCTCCAGTTGTGTGCCTTCTGCCCCTGGTACTTCTCAATTTCCTCATGCTCCCCCCTCTTTCTGATGTTGCTGTCAGCTGGGGTGGCCACATCTGTCACACCTGTGGTCTTCTGCTCCTTGTCAGCCAACACTATATCTGGTTGATTGGCCACCAGCTGCTTGTTTGTCTGGAACTTGAACTCTCAGCACCTCACCTCACTCCATGTTAAGTGAGCTGTGGCCCAGAGAAAGCACTGCTATTTCTAGATTTTGATTTTTTTTTTTTGGTTGCATGGTTTTAACATGAATTTAGAGAGATAAACCTCTCACTAACAATGGTTTTTAGAAGTGTTTCTCAGCACTTGCATTGATTTCCACAACAGAACTGTGGCTTTTTAATTGAGTGGAAGTTGAGGGCCCAAAGAGTTTCAAGAGGACATACAGAACGGGAAGGTGATAGTATTTGTAAAGACCATTTCTCTCAGATTATTATCTTGGAGCCCTTCACTCGTTCTAACGCTGCTGGCGCGCTTTTGGACTACAAACTCCCTGCGTTATGTGTGCTCGAACGCTATTGGTGTATGAAGTGACCCATCCAGCCAATCAGAGCGAACCTTCTAACATACAGAAAAAAAAAACTGAAGTTGTCCTATTTCCTCGACAAGCAATGTCTGAGTGCGGTGAGTTTTGTTGAATATATTTGACTTATTTCACACAAATGCTACTCTTTCGGTCACATATTAAACACTGATATTTATGTATGGAGGATTTCAACGGGGGGAGACAGCTAATGTTAACTTTTAGTCTGTCGCCGCCATTATACCACCGAAGAAGCGTATCCCGCCCTTCTTCTTCGGTCTTTTCTTCTTCTTCTTGATATCAGAAAGTAAGCACCACCGGTCCAAGTGGTAAAAGCGGGTTTAGTTGCTAGCTAAATGTGGCTTTGATGCCCGCTATCAGGGAATACAACGCAGGGTGTTTTTATCAGCTTTCGAGCTAGCGAGAAAACTGGCTACCACGCCGCAGACACGTTAGCTACTTTAAAAAGATGGCCATCGATGCATGTTAGCAGCAGTGTACTGGTCAGAGATAAAGCTGCTGGGCTGCTAACTGCTAACCGTTAGCCTTGATTAGCTAACTGTTTAGCTTTCGTTCCTGCTGTTTCATATCAGACCCCCGGCAAACAAGCAAACAGGAGGCTTGTTTTTGCCGTTGAACGCATGGAACACGAGCGACTTTTGTTTTTTATCCTTCTCGACCTCTTTGTTACTCAAAAGCGGAGTGACATTGCCCCTGCAGTAAACGATCCTGAGTATCGACCAGCATTAGATAATCCTGTATCACGGATGCTATGAAATAACACATGTACGTGGCTCAATAGCATACTGTAGAGAGGAACATAACGATAGGTGCTTGCAGGTAAATTGATCCCTTATTGCTAGACTCTGGTGTAGCAGGCAAGACAGACCCAAACAGTCTGCATTTCAGCAGGAAACAGTGGGGCGTTATTGGTATGCAATCATTGGCTGTAGGGTTGTTTTATGTTTTTCTTATAATCAACAAATGGCATGAAAACACCTAAAATCGACACTGAATTTTTCCCACTAATATGTGTTTGACTTTGAAATACTTGTTAAAGCTCATTCCCCTGTTAAATAAAACTGTTGTTGCTAAAAACCTAAAAACAGCACCAAGACACACCGCTGCACTGTGTAGTATCTCTCTGCAGTTTTTATGAACAGGTCTCACATACACCACCATGCTGTAAATACTACATAGTTTACCAAATCCACAGCAGACCAGCTACACCATTTAATAAAAACTAGAGGTGCACCAGTGTACAGACCAGACATTGGTATAGGCTGATTTGTTGATGTGTACTGCGGTCGGCCTGTGTTGAGAAAAAAAATTACTGATAGCTGTTTATCTGTTGTGTAATATATGGTTGTGACCAAATACAGTGATGAAGAGCTGAAAGGCTCTAAAACAGTTCATTTCCTTGTTTTCATGGCATAAAAGGGGAAATTATGAAGGAGTCTTGGGGCCACATTAAGAAAAAAAGTATTAGAACGATTTTTTTTTAAATTGTTCATTTTGAGAATAAAGTCAAAATGTTGAGAATAAGGTCAACTCCCTTAGTTCATGGGCGTTTCTCAGTTTGCATTCTTGTGGACTTGTGAAATGTCATGAGTCGCAGCCTGATGTTGTGATACAGCATACCCCCTCTGTACTGTATGAAGATGTAACCATCAATATCCTTACATCTGTCCATTGTCAGCTGTTATACTTTGCTCAAATGTGGCCAGCTCTTCCAAGTTTGTGTTTTGTGTTTTTTTTTTTTTTCTTCTGAACGGACGCAGTTCTCTGCAGCATTTCTTCAAAGTCCTTAGTACTTATCACCGCACTGTCTTTGTGTGCTAAAAGAGAAGTAATTTACTTGTTACTTAAACCGATTCTGAAGTACAATTATACTAAATGATCTACACAAAACATTTTACAGAGTTCAGCAGCCATGCACTGATGACATTAGTTTGACTTGAAACAACAGCTTTTATTTTAAGTTTATTTTTGAAATTTGGTCATAATTTCCAAAATGCAAAACTTAAAAATATATATTTGTATATATTTTTATTGTGGCCGTAATACTCTGTTGTAGGAAATAAATAACAAATTCAAAATAAGTAAAAAAAAAAATATAAAATATAAAAGTAAGCTATTAGACAAATCATTTTATCAGTAATAGCATTTCCCCAGAATTTCACTTCTTTTTTTGGTTATCTTAGATTAGCTTTTTTGGGAAATTGCTTTTGCAATAATACATTTTTGTTTTGACAGCAACATATACTGGGATTGCTGCTTTGCAACAATCCCACCAACAAGGTGCCTTTGGAAAGAGAAAACACCTTGTTGGCTTTTTACCCAGTTTTTGTGTTGTGCTTACAGTAAGAAGAGTCGTAGTTGGTTGTATCCATTGCGGTGCTGCCTCCTTGATGTCCACTGTGGGCAAGCAGCTACAGTTTAACACACCCTTCCCTGAAGTGCTGACACAGTGCAGTATTGAAGTCTTTTCACAGTAAACTTGGCAACAGCCCTGTGACACGCTGGTTTTGTCCTGTCTTATTTTCCATTATCTAGCGACTGAAAAGAAGTTTCATTTTAGTGTCTAACTGCAATCCTTTGACAAGCTGCACCTGCTGCTTGTCATAAATTAGGAATATTTAACAAAGTCTTTAAAACCAAGCTAACAGTGGTAATAACTACAGGCTTATTTTAAAAACAATAGCAGAATCAGTTGCATTTTTAGTTTACTAAATCCCATCAGCATCATAGCAGGGAGGCTGCACTGTAGATGCCTATAGCAGGTGCTTTACTAAAGCAGTCACTGTCTATTTAAAGAATGCTGTGGTTTGTAAGTCTTTCCCAAGGTTGTTGCTTACATAAAACCATCTTTTCACATCTAGTGTATTGCATGTAGCTGCATTTTCATTAAATGTAGTAAAGAGCGCTGACACTTTTAAGTACTATGGCCTGTCAGCTGTGATCACAGACCACAAAGTGTAAACTAACAGTAACTTCACAAATGTTTGCTTGACATTCGCAGCTTCATTATTATTAGATGAAGTTTCTAACAGCTATGTTAGGCTGAATTAATGTTGCATAAATACTCATAGCAGCACTATTTGCCCTGACCCATATCACTACTTTGGTACTGGCGAGTCTGGTTCTGGTACCAATTTAAAACTGGTCTTAGGTACCTATCCCTATTCATGGGATGTCTCATCAAAACAAAATCTAATTATATCACCTGTATTAACCTTTATATTTCATCCTTGTCTGCCAATTAAAATGATAAACCAGAAGGTGTGTTGTTGCATTGATGTCTTTCAAAGCTAGAGATGTGTGTATCTCAGTGGGTCTCTTTTGTGTGTAAGATTGTTTTTTTTCAAAGAGGAGCTTTGCTTGTGGAGTGTGAGGTCTAAATGGTATCCTGTTAGTGGGAAGGCTTACAGATATAGTGTTTTGGTTATTGCATTCGACAGCAGCGTGAGCTAGACTGCACTTCCAGTGGGTCCAATTACAGAACATATCTAATTGATGTTGGAGCTGAACATCAGCTCAGGCCATGAAATGGCACAGAGAGAGAAAGACTTGGCAAGGTCTCCACCTGAGTAGCAACCTGCATGGTCAAAATAACAATTAGCCCAGGCTCAGCGCATGGTGAGTCATCTTGGCAATCCCATAGTTTGCATACTGGCAATTGTGTCTAAGCTGCTGTGTTGATTATATATGCAGACACTTCTTTTCATCAGAAGAGGGCAATGTTCACAACCTAACTCATATGTAAAGTAGTGGTGGATGGGCATCTGTATAAGACTCACGTTGTGATATTACTTTCATATTCAAAGCATGCATTAGTTTTGTGAACTGTTGCACTTTTATCTAAATCAGTTTTGCATTGCTGCGTTTCTTACGAAATGTTTTTGATTTCTAATCCCCTGGCAGGCATGGAGAATTCGTCCGTGTACATGTGCTTCCCCTGCTACCAGGAGTTTAACACCCTGGAAGAGGTCCTCAAGCACCAGTTGACATGCACTGCTGGCGATGAACAGCCAGACACATCTGGAACCACCCCTGTCACTATCCCAGTGCTGCAGACACAGGTGAGTACTGGCACAGTTGCCATTTTTGTCATGTGACTGTCAATATGGATTTTAGCTGGTGAATAAAGGCAATTAAAAACTTAAAATTATGACAGCGTGGCCTGAAATAACCATCTGTGTGATCACATAAAAGCCTCTGAATCATATCTGGAGAATGACTTTGAAGTGACACATATAACTTTAGTCATAAATTCATAATGTTCTGCTACTTATCAAAGTAATAGTGACCTTGGTCAGAGCACTTAAGATGGTGTTGTTTGTGATTATTTACTGACTCATTTCAAGGTGCTGCTATGTGTTAGTGTCTGATTTATGCGTACCCTGACATCATACTTTTAATCACAGAGTAACCATTAGGTCTTGTTGGGTTAGTGAGTGAAAATTAGCTGTAATACATGCCAGCAGTTAGTTTTGTGGTGTCTTTTTCCCTTTCATGTCCATAAATGACACTAAAATGCAGAGGATCTCAGTTTATTATGGTTTTCTATTGCATAACAATTTTGGTGCATTTGCCTGCCAAAGGGAAAATCTCCCCATTTTGGTGCAGGCCGTGCTTTTGACTGTTTCATTGAATTTGGACTTCTTTTAGACCCCCAACCTTTACCCTGATGTACTCACAATAGTTGTGTATTAAGATAAGAAGATTATTAAACAGTTCAACCCGTCTAGTGTAATGAGAGAATAACACATTTGCATGCTGTTCGTCCGAGTAATGAGTCACTAGTGAGACAGACGTGTGTGGCTGTGCTAAAAGTAGATCAATAATAGACTGTTGAACTTTTATATCTTTATATCTCAGAATGAACAACAAAACATGCTTCGTATTCTGAATATGCTTTTATAGTCCGTACATATCAGACTTGTGGGCTGAGCTCTGTTCTCAGTGTTATTTTTTGTCAGCCAGAACATATACATCTGCAGACTGAAGTTGTGTAATGCAGTAGCAGCAGGATTGAAAGTAATAACAAGCCCAAAATGCTTTATTTTTGGGCTTTAATTGGATAAACCACAGTAGAGGAAAGCAGGAAAAATGGAAGTGAAAGAGAAGGACGTGATGAAAGGCCAGATTGAGATCCATGATGCTACAGTTATGTGTTATCCAATGAGGCCGGCTGAATCACCAGAGTGGTCCTCATGTTGCAGTGATAATGAACAGTCTGTTTTCTTTTTGACCACCCTACCCTTTGCCTTCTATGGGTCAGCTGTACCATCTATGCCACTTTTTTTTATGTTTTCCTTTTTTATTGTGTTTCCTCTTGTATGTTAATACTGCTGTTGTAGTCATTTTTTGGCTTGTAGTTCATTATAGAGCCCTGGAGATTTTTACATAATGCATTGTATTCACTATTTCTTACAATATGTTTTCAGATTGGAAAATACTCTTTGGGAATGCATTAGTCCTCTGAAGGTGCTATCTGAATTGCAGAGTATGAAAGCTGCATAATGAAAAGAGTTATTCCATTTAACTTTGACATATTGAGCTGGGTCTTGTGGTGTAGCTGCCACTTTTTTTGCCTTTTCCATGACAGCTTCAGAAAGCCCACAGGGTTAAAAGCAGTCGCTGCCCCTCGTTTAGCAGTAGGGCATGGCTGTCTAAGCTTGTGCCATCCTTACAGTCTTCAACACACGTCCATAAAGCACGGCGACACTCATGACAGACAGATTGCACCCTGAGTCGCCAGCAGGAAGAAGAGCATGAGAAATGCATCAGTCAGTGCCACCCTTTCTCCTGATGGATCGTTCATTGGCCTTCTCATAGATGAATCAGCTGGAGAAACTCTATAAAACCTGCGTACCTTATGGCTTCCTGGCCCTTGCTTTGCAGCAAGTGGGTTTATTGCAAGCACCCCCACTGCATTAGCTAGATTATCATAATTTCTATTCACATAATGTGACACTGACAAAACATAGACTACACTCACAGAATGCCCTTCTAGTTTTTTCTGTGCTGTATCTGGAGATGTTGCCAGTTAGCATGCTGGAGCCAAGAAGGAGGATTTATAGAAAGGTTAATAGGTTTTTTGAATGGCTTTGATGCATAAAATTAGAGTTTCATTTATGGATTAGAGTGCATGTGGAAATAGGATCCTCCAGCTCATGTTTTAAGTTAGCTCGCTTGGACAAAAAACTCATTCCTTATGTATTTAAAATTACTGTAGAACTGAAGATAAAAAAAACATTCTGATCCCCTGGTGAGTTCAAAACATCATCCTTGATCTTGACTGATCTTTACTTTCTGTGCTTTTTTTTATAGGCTTGAGCAATGTAGATAAAAAAGCAGTCAATCAAATAAAGTTATATTCTGTACCACATGAATGAAAAAAAACATCCCTTTAACTTAAAGTAACGTATTCCTCACTGTTGTGTAGTGTTTTAGTTCAGATGTTTGTTTATGAGACATTCAATTAATATTTATTCTGTAGTTTAAAAAAAAAAACTGTACAAGTTGTGCAAACAACTTTAGGTTTACAAAACTGAAGTTGTACAGGAAAGACAAGCATACATTATTTTAAAGATGTTTGCTTCAGGAGCACAAACAAAATTATACTCAAATACTTTAAAAGACAATTAAATTTGCTTTAAAAGGTGAGTCAAGTGGTGATTAAAGGCAGCATGTGTATTTTATTTTTACTTATATACACTGATAATGCACACTTTCAAAACCACCTCCCTAATATTGTGTGGATTCCAACAAAACAGCTCTGATCTGTCAGGACATGGACATAGTGCCTCTGGGGACTGCCTCTGGTGTCTGGCAGTGGATCCCGTGGGTCCTGTGGTTTGCAGGGTGAAGCCTCAATGTATTGGCAGGTTCTGGTACATCCTGCAGATGCTCGATTGGATTGGGTTCTGAGGTGTTTGGAGGCTGAGCCATTGCCTTGAACTCTTTGCCTTGTTTCTCGAGTCGTTCCTGAATAGTTTTTGCAGTGTGGTGAGGTGTGTTGCCCTGTTGGGGGGAGGTTTCTGCTGCTGGGGAGTGCCATTGTGAAGGGAGGGTCAAGAACATATCTTGGTCTGAAACAATATCTAGGTGGCTCGTATATGTCAAAGTAGCATCCAGATGAGGGCTATCAGCAATTATTCTTAATTTGATTATTGAATATTAAATTGAATATCAATTAAAATTAGAGATTTGATTGTGAAAAAAAAAATCAGCACTATCAGCAGCTTCTTTATGTCCCAAACCCTCCAGAATGCAAAGCTGGATTTCCACCGCCAAAGTTGTTAAACCCAGTGCTGCTGGGTGGCTGACAGAGCGCTATCCATCCACAATACTGCATACTGTGTGTCAAAATCAGAACAGTGGGATTCTTGAATGAATAAGTGAATGTTATTTTTGGCCACATTTGACTGCACTAATCCACATGAATGCCAGAAGCCAAGGTTTACCAGCAGGACATTCATTTTAACAAGATGATCGATGCTATTCACTTTGCCTACCAGTGGTTTTAATGTTGTGGCTGATGGGTGTGTGTGTGTGTGTGTGTGTGTGTGTGTGTGTGTGTGTGTGTTGTAAACACAGTCAGAATCCTAGTGAAACAACCAGACCACATCTGAAAGTGGTATTCAGTTCTCACACTCCAGAATACCACAACAACAACAAAGAAACTATAAATCATTACAACATGTGAGACATGTTGAATAGCTGTGATTGAGGTAGCTCTGATGCCTTTAACCTTGACCTTGATGTTCTGTTTTTATCATCCAAATGGGTGGAAGAAGCAGATTTATAATCCTAAGGAGTGACCCTTTCAACCCCGATGGGCCTTTTGATGGTTATCAGCCAGGCTGAGGCCTTATCTTGGCTGTCTGGAGCTCTCAGGGGGAACCTAAACACACGCTGCTTTCATTGACCCCAGTACCCCAACACTGAATTCTTATCCCTCATCTACCAGAAAGAATAAAACTGGAAAAACAAAGCGTGTTGAATTGACTTGTTATTGCAACAAGCCATTTTGTTTGTAGACAGAAAGATAAAAAAATCTCTTTGTTCTTTTTTCTCTCTTGTTTTTGCAGCAACATATAATAAATATATCAAAGACAGATGCAGTCCCACAGATTGAAGTTCAAGCAGAAGAGCCCTCTGTGCAGCCTGTTGAAAGTGCTCCCCATCAGGATGCAGTCAGTGGATCGTCAGACCAGCCCAGGATCCTCTACCAGTGTGGGGATTGTGATGAACTTTTCAAGAGCCTTGACCTTTGGCAGCAACACCGTAAAGAAGGGACATGTCAGCATTCTGCCTCTGGGGGCAAGTCAAAACCAGATTCACAAACTAAGCCCGAGACCTCCTCAGACCAGATCGCAGCCTTACCGTTAAATCCAGCTGTTGATTCTTCTTTCTCACAGAGTGAAACTATCCAAAATATCAATTTAGAAGCAGTTGAAAAAGCTGTACATGAGCTGGAGAGGCAGGAAGGTACAGAGACCACTTCATCTCAGAGCTCTGATCCTCCTGCTTCTGAGGTAGTTTCAGCCTCAAATCCAGATGAGTCGTCTCCCAAGAAAAGAGGGGCAAACAAAAAGCCAAAGCCTGAACCAGTGCTCTTGTGCGTGGACTGTGGCTCATGCTTTGGCCTTGTGTCTGAATTAGTGGCCCACCGCAAGACCCAACACGGCTTTGGGGAAGCTCTGCACCGCTGCTCCGTGTGTGGAGAAAGCTTTCTAAACACCACTCTCTTCCTCTATCACCGAAAACAACACAGGCAGAAGGGTGAGGAAAAGGCAGTAGAGGTTACAGAAGTGACATCAGAGGTTTTTACTCAGCGCAATGGCACAGATGAGCAGGACCGGGATGCATCTCCTTCCTCCTCCGGTGTCGGCTCCACTTTCACACAGCCTGAGCTGTTCATGTGCACTCTTTGTCTTCAGAGCTTTAGTGATGAGGGAGGGCTGGTTACACATCGTAAGCAGAAACACAACCTTAATGAGCCCCTACACACCTGCTCCCACTGTGAGTTGAGCTTCATGAACACCACCCAGTACCTGTATCATTGGCGGCAGCACCGCTTCATGTCAGTGACAGAGGTGGCTGATGGGGCGGAAACTGGTGTTGAAACAGCCACCACTAAACCTCACGACAGCCCACAGAACACAAAGAGACTGCTTTCCTCACCTGCCTCTGCTGGTGAGTCAGGTTCCCCTCTTTCTAAGAGAAGTAGACCTTCCTTCAGGATCCTGAGTGGTAATGCACTCAAAGGTAAGTGGATTTCATTATTTTAAAGCCCATTTGGAGAAAAACAAGACAGTAGTTGCGTGATATTTTTGGTTTTTAACAAGCATTTTTCTTTGTACAGGAAGCAAGGGTTCAGACATTAAAGAAGAATTAGAGGGCAGCGCTGGAGCAGACTCAGACAACACCAATCACCCTCCACCTGCCAAGCTTCTACAGGACTGGGCTCGAACACCACTACCCCATGTATGCCCCTACTGTGGCAAAACCTTCACCCGACGTGTCTTCCTCCGCACGCATGTCTACAGCCACACTGGAGAAAAGCTCTTCACCTGCAAGGTGCCAATCAAAAATTGAATCAGAATGTCTTTTTTGTGAGTCTGAGGGATGATTTGCATTTTTGTTGTGCGACTGACTTTGATGAGATGATGTAATGCTTTGAAGTGAAGGCTGACACTTCCAGCCTCATTATGTTTGACAGATTCCCCAGTGTCTTAGCACAATGACGGCAATGTTTAAAAAAAAAAAAAAAAAAGAATCTGAGGAAATGTAGTCTTGAAAATGTCCGCAAAAATTTGGGCATCTCTGAGCAAATTACACATTTTATTAAACTAAAAAGAGCCTGGCTTCTATAATAGAAAACTGATGATAGGGCAGTGAAGTAGAAGGGGAGCAAAACTCTTTGTACACAGTTACACAGTTGTTATTTTTTGTGAATTTGTGAAACATTTCAAGAAATGTGTATTTAATGCATCAAGGGCTGTAGATCTCTTACCTCTTTTCATTTCAAAAAGAGAATATGTGACCTGCCCAGAGGTGTCCATACTTTTGCATACAACTGTGCACTTCTTCAGTCTCTTGCAAAAAGTATTTAAAACTGTTGGCACTAATCCTGATTATTGTTTCTGTGAAGGTCTGCACTAAGTCCTTTACCAACTCACAGAGCCTGCTGCGCCACAGCATGAGCCACACAGGCAACAAGCCCTTCAGCTGCGATGTTTGTGGCAAAAACTTCTCCCAGGCAGCCACCTTGAAGAGACACCAACGCATTCACACATCGACACTGCCTCGCCGCAAGCGTGGACGCAAACCAGTACAGTCTCCATTTAATGTTTATTAAAATAGCTCTGTAATTGAAAGTTTTATTTCCAAAATATCATACAAATTTTGAAAAAATCTGAATGTTTATCAACAAGTGCGCATGATTCTCAGAGATATTGGAAGTGATTTTTGATAGTAGGTGTCCCACTTTTGAAATGGTAGATAAAGTATTTTGTAATAAAAGCTGAATTTAAAAGAATCTGTGAATAGCTTGCTGGGGAAACCCTTTTTATCGACCTTGACTGTTGTGTCTCTCAATGCAGGTGTGTAGTTTGGACAATGAAGGAGCTGCTCATCTCTTCCCTTGTCCGAACTGTCCTTCACGCTTCAACACAGAGGATCAGCTTAACCATCACAAGTAATAACACTTTTCTGACATTATTTTTATTCTTGGCACCTTGTATTTGTAGGTGTTAGTGGAAATTACTAAAACATGTCAGGATGTTGTCAATAGTCAATCAAATTCCAAATCTGTTTACCACATAACTATATTAGAATTACATTTCCAAATAGAACGCAGGACAGGATTTAGATAAGCCTCCCTCCCTCTTGCCAAGAGCTGTAGGAGCTGAGACGTGTCCGACCACTGAGCAAGACCTTTAAGCTGTGTAGCAAACACACTGAGATGTCTGTGTGCCCTTGAGCCACATATGATTGACAGATGGAGGCCCAGTAAATTAAGATGATAAAGATAACAGCACAGAACAGGGGAAAGAGCCTGGTCATGTCCTACCTGGCTGAACAAGGAGGAGAGGATGTACGCTACAGAGTGCATATATACTTAGCACAAAAAATAAGGAAATTTGTGTTTGGTCGATTATTTCTTTGTTGTAACAATTCTTCTTGGCAATAAATCTCATACCGTTGGAAAGCCTGTTTATTTCCTTTAAATGGTGCCACATTTGTAAGGAAAATACATTTGTGGGTTGAGCAGCAGAGTTAAGTATGTGGGTTGCACCCATGAAGAACTTGCCAAGTCTTCTCTGCCAATGCCAAACGGCTTATTCTGCTATTTACTCTTGTTTGGTGTTGTTTATTGGATTGGATGATTGAAGGCTGAAGAAACGAGACATATTGGCAAATCAACAATTTATTCATTTAACAAACAGGGGCCTCAGTAGCATGTGGAAGAACATACACAGCCACAACAGCCTGGCACCTCCTCCTCATGCTGGTCACCAGCTTGAAGTTGCCCTATGGCACAGGCCCTATCCAGATCAGT
>VUQI01040181.1:0-13148 GCA_015106735.1 Paratilapia polleni | reverse complement strand
TTTCTCTTATCCAGTGTGCAGTGTTTATGAGGGTTTTTTTTCCCCCAAAAGAAATGCTATTATCTTTTAGGCATTTAAAGGACTGATGACTAATTTTTGATTTTTAAAACAGGAATGTACAAAAAGAACCTTAAAGTAAAGGGTTTAAATACTTCATTCACCACAGTTATTCAATACAAAATGATGTTTAAATTCTTGAGCAGCATCACTTTTTATGTATTACATAATAATAACATCCATCCATCCATTTTCTTCCGCTTATCCTATTCAGGGTCGCGGGTGGGGGCTGGAGCCTATCCCAGCTGCCATAGGGCGAGAGGCGGTGTACACCCTGGACAGGTCGTCAGTTTGTCGCAGATAATAATAACAATAATTATATATAATATATAATATTATTACATCTGTATCAGGGCACAGAGCTGCTCTATTATTATTATTAATATAGACAAAGCTACCCAGCAGTACATAAGTATTTAAGATCATCTCCAGCTGCAACACTAAAGTGATATGCACATTAATGAATTAATCATGATAATATGATTCTGAAAATAAGTACACTTTAAGTACTTTAAGCATATTTTGCTACTTAAACCTGTGTACTATTACTTAAGTAGGATTATGACTTTTACTTAACTTTGGAAAAAAAAAAGCAAAAAGGACCTTTTTGGAAAAGATATAAATAGTTTCTAATGAGTTTTACTTGAAATGGTGCCATATTTTATTTAATATGAGGGCAGAGATGCTGCACATGAGCCTGAAGGTTGTACCCCATAAAGTGTTTTCCACGCTGTATTTGTGAGATTACTTGTGGCCCCCCTGTCTGTGTGGTTCTCAGTCCCCTCATTTAAAAACCTGGGGATGCCTCTGCAGCTTTACCTGCTGCTGAAGGAAACAGAACTCACAGACTGTGTGAGACAGACAGACAAGCCGAGAGACAGGCGGAGAGACAGACGAGAGACACCCCCGCATAGTTTCCGTCAGCCGGGTGACGTCTCCGCCTCCCGGCCGTGTGCAACGTGACGTTACGGCGCTGTAGTGGAGCCTCTAGCTGCATCTTGTTGACGCTCCGCCAGGCTTTTCCAGTATTGAGAGGACCCCGGGAGAGTGAGGACGACCGACACACAGCGTCCAGGCAAGTGCTCACCATTTAAAAAGAGGGAGCTGTTTAACCGGACCAGCTAAACGGGGCAGCGGATCCCAGCCGGTAATTAACGGTTGAGCTTGAATTCCTGCGTTCATCCGAGAGAGCTGGGGGGGGCGAAGCTAATCTGCTTTAGCCTGCTGTATCGCTGTCTATCTGGGGTTAGCCTGCCGTGATGTTAACGCTTTCAGTGCGCTTGTTAAGCCTACTTTATTAGTCACTATGCAGCCTGTCTTACTGTGGTGGCTGTTTATCCCCGTAACAGTCGCGCTGGAGTCAGGTCTACCCGCTTTACTATCGTTGTTATTGCTGGGGTAGAGAACCGGGTAAAGTGAGCCCGTCTGTGATCAGGGGAGCTGGGTTAGCCTGCTTCATAGCCCACTGTGCTGTTTAGACTGGTTTACAAGCGATTGTATCGGGGCAGGCAGGCAGGGGTGGCCAGGCTAGCTAGCGCTACGGGGCTTTAGTGTTAAAGGACCAGAGAGCTGCTTGTCAGCGGGTTTCCAGTCAAATGCGCACATTTTATACACTCAGTCAGAACTTAACCTTGTTTTAAATAATGTCACATTCAGATTCTTAATATTAAATGCTTATTGGGAGTGTTTTGACCCCCTATCTGGCAAGTGCTGTGCCTGCGTTTGATACAAGGGGGGTCGCCGCGGGTGTAAACCCCTCCGTCTCCTCACCAAAATCGGCGTGTGCGTATGAACACCCGACCGCGGTGCCTTCTCCAGACCAGACTGTAGTGTAGACAGTGAATGTCATTATCAGCACTGTCTGCATACCAGTGCCGAGCCAGCAGAGGAGGCGAGGTAGAGGCTGCAGACTGGAGGAGGAGGAGGAGGAGGGGGATAGCTGGCGTTAGACGCGGTGTCCTTGCAGCAAAAAAAAGGGTACCAGAAGAAGTGAGAGTGACATTAAGAAATAAGTCTAACACATGCGAGTGGCTGCATGAGAAATGACGGTGTGTGGCTGTTGAGACGAGGACAGGCGTCTTGGGGAAGTAAACCGAGATAGATGGAGGTTTTAGTAGGAGAAGCCAAATCGGAGTAAACCCTCATTTATCACTCACTGATTTGAATTTTACCGTGTTTATGCCTGTTTTGCCAATCGACCCACGGTGGTATTTGCCATTAAAACGCCCACAAACATCCACCCTCTTCGGAGGTTTGCACCGCAGCAGCTTTTTCACTCAGTGGAAAAAAAAAAAACATCGGGATGCTGAAATTTGCAAAAGCGTGCAAAACATCTCCTGTGGTTAATTAACCGAGTCTGCCTGTTTACCTTTTTGACAAGCCAAAATTTCCATTTGGCGCCTGTGTGTGTGTGTGTGTTTATATTTATATATATATATATATATATATATATTTATATATATATATATATGTATGTATATATGTATATGTAGAGAGAGAGAGGGAGCGTTTCATTACTACACCAGAAAGCAAATTATCCGAGCTGAAGTGCATGAAATCTGCCGTGTCTTGCTGTCATATTGCAGCAGCAGCCATTACCAACTACAATGCGTTTTAAATTCGGTAGAGCAGCTTGGTGTTTACCTTGTTAGTAAAATCCAAGAGTTAAAAAAAAAAAGAGGGGGAAACAGCGGTTTCCACAGTGCTGAATGTCAAGCTGTGAGAGGACTGAGGGAAGGGGGACTACTGCTGTTAACGCCTTTATCAATTGTTTTTCATGGAGTTGATGGGGTCAGCGTGGGGTAAGCACACCTACGGGAGCGCACAATATGGCTGGGAAGGGCACTTTCATTTGCAAAGTGAAATGTTTTTGAGCATTGTGTATCAGCCTCACATTAACAATGTAATGAGAGAGAGAGAGAGAGTGAGAGGGGCAGGGTGGGGGAGAATTTCTGCTTGTCTTGTCTGGTCAACTGGTTTGGCTTCTTAAAAGTCTCACTCTGTGCTGGAAAGTTTTTCTTTTGAACCTTTGGTGGATGCAAATTTCCTCCTCTGGGGTTCAATTACAAGAGTCAGAAAAAGCCCCATGTTTGTGTGAAGTATGGTAATGGCCATTTGGTTTAGTGGTCCAAGCTAACAGCCAATGACCTGTTCAACAACCCTGCAGGGACACCATAAAACCTTTAATGCTCCAGAATAATAAAGATAATTTTTTAGTTTGTTCATCCCTCTATGAGAAAGGTAGAAAAGCTTGTGATTAAATGATTTTTTTTCCTATTCTTTCTTTGTGTTTTCATGCTCAGGCAGCGGATCAGACGACAGAAATCTTCAGTAACAATCATGCATGTGTCTAACCACCAGAAGATTTGAGAAGCGTTAAGGAGGAAAAGAGAGACTCAGAGGAATACAAGAACTTGTTCAACTGACAGAAACGACAATAACCCTGTGCTTAGATATGGCCAGCACCCAGACCAGTCTGAAAACACCTTTCAAAGACTTGACCTCATTCAAGGGCAACATGAAACGGCTGTACAGAGAGCGGCTGGAAGACGCGCCCATCAAGAAGCGAGTGATGGCGGAGATCAACCTGAAGCGCCGCAATTTGGACTCCTTCCTCAAAACTCCCAAGGTGAAGAGGGAGCAGATTGAGGATCCACGCCCCGACTCTGACGTGGATGTGGAAGGCCGGGCTGAACTGCAAATTGTGGGCTCTACTAAAGCCCTGGACCTGAGCCCTGGGCTCAAACACACACTGGCCCAGTTCACCCTCAGCAGCCAGAGCTCCCTCGGGGGCCCGGCTGCCTTCTCGGCACGCACAGGCCATGAGCACTCCCCTGCCGGCATGCCCCCCTTGCCCTCCCCTCCTGTTTTGGGAGGGGGCCCTCTGCTGGTTCCTTGTGACAGCTCCACTGAACTCACCCACTCGCTGCTGGAAGGAGAGTCCATCTCCTGCTTCGTAGTTGGGGGAGAGAAGCGGCTCTGCCTGCCCCAGGTGCTCAACTCCGTGCTCCGTGACTTCTCGCTGCAGCAGATCAACACTGTGTGCGACGAGCTCTACGTCTACTGCTCTCGCTGTGACGCCGAGCAGCTGCACATCCTCAAGGTGCTGGGCATTCTGCCGTTCAACGCACCTTCTTGCGGCCTCATTACACTGACAGATGCACAGCGGCTGTGCAATGCTCTGTTGCGACCTGGTGCGGCCCTGCCCGCTGACCCCAGCGGTAAACTGTCAGCCCAGGGTCTCCTGAAGGAGAGCGAAGCCAGCTTCCAGGTGGAGCACCAGTGTCTGGGGAAGTGCCAGGGTCTCTTTGTGCCCCAGTTCTACACCCAGCCCGAGGCGCCCTGCATCCAGTGTGTGGAGTGCCAGTTGCTCTTTTCGCCGCAGAAGTTTGTCATGCATTCACACAAGTCACCTGATAAGAGGACCTGCCACTGGGGCTTTGACTCAGCCAAGTGGCCCTGCTACCTGCAGCTCGCCAGAAAGTACCAGGGGACCCCCGAGGAGCCCAAACTGAAGCACCTGCTAGATGAGGTCAAAGAGAAGTTCCACTATCAGCTCAAGAGGCCGCTAGACAAAGTAAGTGCACCTGTTAGTGATACCTGTGTTAGCTGAGTCTGCCTTTGCTTTGTTTTGCATGCAGTAAAATCTCATTCATCACCATTCTGGAGTACAGACATTTATGTTGAAATGAAGTCTCCATATTTGTGAAACACTTTTGTGTTTTGTGTATTGGGCTCATTTGAATAGACTGCCTTATGGCTTGTGTTTTCTTAAACCAGCATTGACCTAGTGTGTGTGTCTAAGGCCTGGGACAGGTGGTGACATCCGCCTGGCCAGGTCTGATCAGACAAAGTTAGGCCAGCTGGCCACAGCTGAAGGGGAAGTGCATCATTTGTCCCCTCAGGTCACCTGGAGGTCGCTGGGAATGTCAGTGAACAAAAGGCCAATATGGCAGGCTCAGGAAGTGACCTCGAAACTCCTGTTCTGGAGTTATCTGTTAGCACCAAGGTTATTATAGTTAACAAAAACAAAAACTAGATTTTGGAAAGAAAAAAAAGAACTAACTGAAACAATATTGTAAAACTAACAAGACAGGAAATGTCTTTAGTTTTAGTCTTTGTCAGTTTAGTGAAATTTGATAGGACAACTACCTGGATGAGGCTACCCGGTAGAGATCTGAGATGTCTACATGACTGTGAACCACCTACCTTCAAAACGTGCTCTGTTTGTATTGTAATATCTATTCTGAACTTCTGAAACAGATGCCCCCTGACGAATACCCTCCATATTATAATATTTAAGAAGAAGAAAACTAACAGTGAAACTCATAAAAACTAAACTGAAACAAGCAAACCCACAGTGGAAACTAACTGTAACCAAACTGAATTCAAAACGAAATAAGTTAGTCCTTTTAACTGACAAATAATAATCCAGTTTACTCAGGCTAGCTTCATTCATACAGTACACTGCTTGTATTAATGGAAAGGAAATCTCATGCCAGTCACAACTCAAGAGTTTTTTTTTTTTTTGTTTGTTTTTTTGGCTGGTTAGTAATCTTGGAATAATCTATTTGTTTTACAAGCTGCATTTCCAGTACTGGAACATTAACCTTGTTAAGCGGGGCTGTGCAATTAATCGAAGTTTAATTTCACTTACAGTTTTGGCTGCCAGCGATTATTAAAACAAGCTAATGGAGATGCTCTCATTTCAACTTTCAGCACATCCCCTAACTTTACTTTTACCCCTCCCTAAAGATTCCAGCTCACTCCCCAGCAAACAGCGGCAGGTTTAGTTCAGTTTACATTTAGTCTACGTGTAAGCATGTTAAATAATCACCATCTCAGTGTTGACCAAAATAATTTTTGCTCCTACCTCCCGGTTTGCCTCCAGGTAGTTAGCACTGAAGGGCTCATTCTTCCACAGTCGATGATTGTGCTGATTTATTTTTTTTTTAAATTGCTGTGTGAAAAAATAAAAAATAAAAAAAATCATGTCAATGCAATATTGAAGCCACAAGGGCAGTGAGCCTATTGAAAGGCCAGCGTTTGCAGGAGGAGGGGGAGAAACTCCAGCTCATTTTGCTGCTGTTAATGTCTCATGACCTCTCTCTGACCGCAGCAGACTACCCCTTGTGGTATTGTTTTCTGTGTGGTTTGTTCTTACTTTGTTCATGCAGTTTTTGACAGATTTTTGGTGAACTTAAAATATATATTAAAAAAAAAAAAGGAAAACACTGCACCACCACAACACTCTTTTGTCAAGATTTATTTGTCACTGCCTGGCAGCTGGTTGCGTGTGAGACCGAGCAGAGTTTATGCAGAGTGTGAGATTTGTGAAACTCAAGACACACACAACTTATTATGTATGTGAGATAGAGGAATTATTTTCCTTTTGTGAATGTATCGGAAATAGTGTCTGCCGTCTCGTCCATCATCCTGACCACATTCCTGTCCTGCTTCTTCCCAACTGGTATGCATGTTGGAAGCCAGAGATGCTCTTTCTGAAAACCAGAGACATTTTTATACGTCGGAGGGAAAGTAGCACACACAGACTGCTACACATGTACCGAAACGTACTTGATGTCAAGGGAGCTGATGCGTCCTGCAGTGTGGTGGTGAGTGTGCTTATGTGTGACACATTGCCCCTAGATATGTGTATGCGTGTGTGTGTGTGTATGTGTGTGTGCGCGAAGGCCAGTATGACACATCTTTGTCTCTCAGTGTCTCACACGTTGCCAGGCTCTCTGGAGTCTCTGTCTCACCACAGTTTCAGGTGCTGTCTCCTCTCTGTAGGGTGTTTTTTTTTTTTTTAATTCTTGTTTTTTTCAGTCAATGTTTTTTTCCGTTCTCTTGTTTTTGTTTTCTTTTTCATCTCCGTAGCAGTGACTGAGGTTCACCTTGTTCTTCTATTTGTGTGGTTTTGGTTTCAGTCGAAATGGTGTTTGCCGAGTTAACAGTGGTGGTGAAATTTTATGTAACAGCAAAGCTGGTGTTGACAGAGACGTACAAAGTCACAAATGGTTGAAATTCCTGGAAAGATGATTGCATGGGAGTGTACAGGAAGCAGGTGACTCTGGCATTACTAGAGGATGCCAGAGTCGGTTTATGAGTGTGTGAAAGGTCAGTGACCAGAGGAACATGATGACCTCGTACTGTCCCTCATCACTCAGTCATGGCACAGGGGCTCTCCCTTCATGTCCAGCCGCTCTCTGCTTGTGTATTCTTGTAATGAAAGTGTGTGTTAACTGAACAGGAAGTGAGGCAGACGGACATGTCTCTCACCCTGAACATCCTCCAGACTCTCAGTGTCCAGCCGCCTCCACTGCACTGGCTGTGTGACTCATAGTTTCCACATCCCAGTGGATGTTGGTGGATGGCCAGCCAGCCAGGCAGCTTATAGTCGCACATTCTTTTAAGAAAGATGGCTCGCCTTCGTGTGTGCTGGTCTAACCCCAAATGCACACCGTTTCCCATGTCCCTTATTTACACACAGTGTCAATGTGTGCATTTACAAGCAGTTTTACCAGAGAGCTCTGGGACCTCCTAGAAGAGAAGAGACACGAACAAGGGGAGCCTTCTGGAATTTTTTTTTTTCCCACTTTCTCCTTACGACTACTAGTCCCAAATCCTGCTAGGAGTGTTTGTCTTAAGAAGGTGCAGTTAAAAACTCCAGGCTCCATAAAGGCTCTTTGTGCCTGGAGGCACTGCTAGCCTGTCTACTGATCCCTGCTGTGTAAACAGAGTTTACTAGACACAACCAACACACACAGCAACAAGCTGAAACCTTATCACAGGAGTCCCTTTAGTATTCGACAGACAATGAGCTCATTTTGGCCTCAGGGTTTGTGACAGACACTCATTCTTTTGACTGAGATATCATCTGTCGCTTTTTTTTATTAGGTGATTTATTATTTTTTTCCTCTGACAAGATGGGAAGTCATAGAAATTTAAATTTGATGATCACCCCCACCACCTTGTGAAATTGCATTGCATATGATCAGAGAAGTTTAGTGAAGCAATATATTACCAGATATCGCAATGAAAAAAATTCCCAGTTGTGCTCACATTTTGTCTAGCTTACTTTAATATAGTTACACATGTTTTTAAAGGCATGGTAAATAAGCCCTTACAACTCAAGTTTAACTCTTCTTGCACTATAAGGGAGGGGGGAAAAAGCAAAAAAAACCAAAAAAACCCAGCCTTTTCAAACTAAGAATAAATCTGACTTGATATTTTAGGCATGTTTCCTAACCCTAGCGAGCACAGCCCCGACATGGTGAGCATAGCCGTGTGCTGCTTTTTTGTCTCGGTCTTGTTTGTAGCGTTGTGCTGGCCCGGAGTCAGAAGTGTCAGACGGAGAGAACAGCCTTCCTCTGTCTGTCTCCCTGGCCGGGCTGACACAGTGGCTGCGGCACAGACGGCAGACAGCTGCATCTCTCTGGCTTCCTCTATTTGCTATTTGGAAACCAGTGACTTCATTACCACAGGCCGGTGCAGCTGCACTCTCTGGCTGTCTCCTGGGCTGTCTGTCTGTCTGTCTGCTTGTCAGTCATTCTCTTGGGCGGTATCTAATTGGATTTTGGCAAGCATGCTAATCGTTCACTGCCCCTGCCTTCTTCATCTACCTCCTCTTGACGTTCTAACTGCCTGCTTTTTCTTGGATTCGTGCCCTCAGACCGACAGCCTGCTCTTCCCACTGCCATCCGTTGCTCACCATCACCCCCTTCTTCTATCCTGGGCGTTGTCACACGTATCCGTAAACAGTCAATGCCCCCCAGGCCCCAATCAGTGAACAGTAGCAAAGCAAGCAGCCAAATGACCCAATAAGTCAATCGTTACATAAGCAATAAGACCAGCGAGGTGGATGGGAGGAAAGGCCAGCGCCTATTGATCGGGTCTTCAACCTTGATGGATGTGGCGAGCTGCCGGGTGACATGGACGCTGAATAGAGGGGGAGAGATGCACCAAGAGGAGAGGGAGAGGGAGGAAGGAGGAAACAGAAGAAGAGTGAAACAAGCAGACTGTGGTACAGAGGCCACAGCCGGTGTTACATAAGTTCCTGTCTATGTTCAGACATGTGCATCAGTGTCCCAAGTTAACTTCACCACTGCTTCTGCTGTCGCATGCGTTCATTTGAAGCAGTGTCAGGCAAAAGGGTATCTTTGATCCCCTAAGGGCGAGGCACTTGAGCGAATAAGAGAAAGGCTGGAGAAGAGAAGTAACGATTATGAAAGGATGAGAGGGTAAAGCCAGGACAGGTTGCTCTGAATATGGTTTTACTCATAAACTGTTCTACACTTCCCCAGCTAACACTCTCTTCTTTTCCCCAAGACACCCATACACATATTTCTATGTCTGTTTGTGCATTTTCCCAAGAACAATTGTCCCCTTATACTGAATACTCGGCCGCTTTTTGGACACTGGCCCAGACTAACCTACAGTCGATTACGCCTGTATGTAGTTTGGTGTCGGAGATGGTCTGTGTACAACACGCCATGCCTTGGCCCATGTTTGCTGCCTGTTGTAAAGAGCTAAAAGGGGCCCCTCAAGGTTGGAGAGGCTGAGCCGAGGGGCCTCTAGTATGTCACCATCAGGTCAGTGCCAGTATCACAGCTCTATAACAGCATTGCAGCTCACTGGAGGAATGCCAAATCCATTACTTCCCAGTCTTTGTCTTAAATGGATAAGAATCATCTTTTAAGCTTTACGTTTTAAATGGTCACAGGCCTCAGCCACAGTTCATGTGGATTAGTTGTGCACCAGCCTGTCCTGTTCACTGCCGCCCCACATTTAAAAATGCGCCATCACTTGGGTGGTACAGCTGTAGCTCGTTATTTTGAATAACAAAATAATAATAAGAGGATACTGTGCTGCTATGGGACAGACGTGAGCTCACCACAGCAGCAGGCATAAGAGACAGGTCCGTCCAGATCCAGCGGAGCCTCTGCCACGTCTGCCAGCAGTCACATAGACTAAACACACTTGCCAAGCTCCTCCCTGCTAAATGTCCAGCAGGCTCTTAAACGCGCCCTAGACCAACAGCCTATTTGCATGTTCACTGTGCTCTCGCTCATCCCCTCAGGGCGTCGGAGCAGTTTGTTGCTTCTAAGGAAAACGAGAGTGAGAACAAAGTGAAAAGAGTGGGCTACAAGTTCAAACAAGATTGTAAGGAGAGAAAGCGGGCTGGATCGAAACACATCTGACTTGTTTGCCTAGTTAGTTTTACAAGAGAGCAGAATAATGAGGAGTTTAGCTATTAATTAATCGATGTGTTGACGAGAAGATTAACTGTCCACTGTCAAGTCTCCCTGAGAGACAGTCAGACGAGCAGGATGCGTGTGTGTGTGTTGTGGGCTGGGTATGCTGGTGGGTGTACTGTAAACGGGCTGCTGGGGACTGCGAACCCGTGTGTGTGCGTGCGCGCAAGCAGGGAGAGCGCGTTTGCATTTGAAAGACTCCTCTGTGCGGCCTCCCGGTGGGAACGGTGATTAATGAAGATATAAATGGAGAACCCCAGAGACGGTGCTTTCCATAGGAGCACCGTGTACACAGCAGACAGCGCACATACACACCCAGCCTATAGGCAGGTCGACTCCCTGTTATATTTTCTCCCACAGCCCCAGTCTCAGAGACAAGGAGATAAACACAGGATATCAAAGGCATGTCGTGAGTCCCGCTGGGCTGCCACCCGGCACATTCACAACACACTAAGCCCAGCCGATACATGCATCAGTCGTGCATGTTGCAACTCTGTGGAAATCGTGGGGGAGAATCCTAGTAAATGAATCCCTATCTCTATTTACCTAGTGAGTAAAGACTTTTCATTTCCATATGGGCGTGTTTCTACTTGTTTGATTACCTATCTGCGTTCCGCTGTCAAACTCAGCCAGGTTAAGTGCTGCTTTGGCCCTTAAGCCAAGAGTCCCAAATCAAAGCACAGTGAACCACAGTGAAATGCAAACTTGCCAAGCTTGGATAGGCGATTGCTTGCTCTGTAAGTCCTTTATTTTGCGGCCTCACCTTTGCTCCACTTACATCAAACACCCTCCAACTGTTTCTTTCCCTTCCACTCTGTATACCCTGTAAATCCTTCTCTCACCAGGAGCCTGGGTGATGTTACTTAGGGCAAAGCTGTGAAGTTGACAACTGGGAAACGGACTGCATTAATAAGGGTGGAACTAGTGACATTCTTTTCTCTAGTGACCAGTCTTTTCCCTTTCTTTTTCTCTTGATGTGTTTATCTCTCTGTTATTCTCACCTGCAGTGATGACGCTCATGGGACTCATCTGTCTCTGTGATATTTCTGAAGGCACTAGACATGCACATGCAAACAAGCAGTCTTCTTTGCACCATATCCCCCAGGGGTACACACCAGCTCATCTAGATACTGTAAATGGAGGACTTCTGGATCTAGATTTCCCTCTGGATTCCCAACATCCCCACTGCAACTCTTCACAGCTTAAACTAAGTAGGAGACAATCCTCGAGGTTGTTGACCTCCAGAAGCAATTAATTACCTAACATCTTCCATAAAAGGGTATAATGTGTGTTTTTATTTGAGTATACTTCAGCTATGGGAGCATAATTAAGGGTTGCATGCATTTAAGATGTTGAGTGCACTTCAGCATCCTTGCATGCAAGCTAAGAGAAAAGTCTCTACTTAAAAGTCCCCGAGCAATAAAGCGGTGTGTCAAGCATGTGGCACTTATTCTTTGCGTGTCCAGCTCTTCCTTTGGTCGCTCATGTTAAAACAGCCGTGCTATAAAGGAGACTTGGCCTTCATGGAGGCTTTTTGCCCTTGACTATTCTTTGAAGCGTATAGCCTTTCCTTGTGGTTTACAGTCTGGCTACAGTTTAACAAGTTCCTATGACAAGTGTACTTTGTTATGCCAGACATCTTCTCTGTCATCACTATCAAAATGTGCTGGCTGAAACACATCCTGATTCCAGATGAGGCCCAATGCAGAGCAGTTCGTCGTAAGAGTGACTCATGCTGAGTTAAGAAATCTAGCCTTCACAGTGTACTAATGGTAAATCTTTGGCAAGGTTGCCTTTTCTGTCAGCTGCTCTGGCAGACATCCAAGCCGCCTCATTTTCTATTCTGTAAAGCAGCAAAGGAAAGAAGGCTGCCGCTGAAATTTTAAACCCCAAATCCAAAGTTTTATGTCATCAGAGCTGGGTGACAGAAACGTTGACACGAGCTTTGAGTGTGTCCATATGATGACATCTTTTATTAGAGAGATGACAGCACAGGGTACTGTTCGGATGACACAGTGCGGAGTCTGTGATTAAAGGAAGTCAAAGGGTCACATTCAGCCAGAAAAGCAGCCAGACGCGCACACAAACACAAGCAGAAACCAGCCACTTCCTCCCCCTCGCCACGCCAACCCTATCCTGCAGCGTGAGTCACGGTGCTCCATCCGTGCTGCGGTCTGCTCTCCACTCATCAGTGTCACTGTGGAGCCAGGACAAAGATTTATCACGGTCCTGGTCTCTCACTCAGTCTGTTTGATCTGCGCCCAGGTGTGTTCACTTAGAGCTCTGACTCAACCGTAATGAGATTTAGCAATCCCAACTGTGCTTTTCTTGGGCTGCTGTCAAAGCTTGCATCAGACATCGACAGTGTCTTGTGTGTTAATGAAGGAAGTCTGGTGATCAGGTTCACCTGTCATAGGCTCTGGTATATTAAACTCAGTGCAGACAGGCTGGAAATTAATAGCAGCCTTAGGCCAAATGTTGGAGGATTTCTGTGTGCAGGTTTCAGTAAATCGCATTCAGCAAGAACATTTAAATTTTGCCATGGTCTTCAGAGACTTATTTTGAAAGCCAGAGCTTGTGAGAAAAACAGAGGGAGAGTGATGGGAGCTGATGGATTTGCATTATGGGAGCTGTGTGTTTGTGTGAGGGAAACGGAGAGAGAGGGTGTCGAGCCCGAGGGGCCCAAACAGTAAAGCCAAGCTGCCCATGCAGAGAGGAGCAGTGGAGGCTTCAAACAAGCTCCTGCATGTAATATGGATGAGACCGGAGCTCCCTGCAGAACAGTCAGAGGACCTAGGGCCAGTTTGGATTTAACTGTCTGCCTTTCCATGTGTC